>ONZK01001094.1:22507-34385 GCA_900322385.1 Pharnaceum exiguum | reverse complement strand
TTGTTAAAATGGTTTGCAAAAAACATACGATGTACACATACAACGGGTGTACCTAAAATTAGAAAACACACTTGCACCTCAAAAATCATAAATGAATGACGCGTGTTGATTGACATATGTTTTATTGCGCTTCTAATATTTTATTGGTTGGTATGCCTCTTTTGACATAAGCTAAACAAAATACTCGTTTTTATCGTACACATATCAGTACTTTTTTTTTTGCTCCAATTCTCTCGATCGATCTCGTTCGGCAGTCTCGAACTCCCATCTTAAATTTCTAATATGCCAATGTGGTTTCCGTGGCGAGTCCCACAAAAATTCTCTTTATGCTTGTTTCCGTAGTATTAGGAAAAGCAGGGATGGTTAAAAGTTTTCAACAACATTTCATCATGTACTTCAGTGACTTTTCTGGTCACCTTCCTCGCCACCATAAATTCCTACAATTGCCCCAAATGGTATGGCTTGAGGGAGTTTTTAATCTTCACATTTTAAAAATGGAGTTAAGTTTTCAGCGGGACTAGAATTAGTTACCTTTACTGATTGATACTCCGTATAAATGAGTACTAAGTAAACATATGTTTTGGGTATTCAACGAGTAGTACTAACTACTAAGTACTAACATTAAATTATGAACAAAATGTCGTGCCAGTGAGATTACAAAGGTTTAGGAACCTTAGCTTGTTCCCTTTGACGCCTTGCATCAGGTGTAATTAGCTATTAGTTAGAATAGTTACAATTAACTAGTTGTTCCAAATGTACGTACAACAAAATTAGCGAAAGAAGCTCTATCAACTACTGCTTGAATGGCCTGTAACTTGATTAATCATCCTCGGAATGTGCTTGATTTCAACCACTTCAAACTGTTGCATCACGTCCATGCAATGTTTTATAATATTGTTAGCTAGTTCTTTGGTGTTGCGTTGCTAGTGATGAATCTGGTCATTCTCACTATAAACTTTTGACACCTTTGACGCGCATCTGTATCTAATGACTTCTGTTTTTTCACTAGTAATCTCCTCCAACTATATAAAGTTCCACGGAATTTTTTGTAAATTTCGTTGGGTCCAAAGACTCCAAACTCCAAAGGGAGTTTGCAAGAGAACAGTCAAAACTCAAAAGTGTAGCTTAACACATTTATTTTTTGGGAGGTATTCTAAACAAATACCTGATAGTCCCAATCCCACCCATAATAAAATATTATCTCTCAAACTTTGCCCAAAACTTGCTCAAATCAAACATGTCATACAACCCTTACAACATGATATATATATCTCCCAACATGATATAAAACCCTCCCAACGTGATAAAACTCTCCAAAACTTGCTCAAACTAAACATGACATACAATCCTTACAACATGATATACAACTCTCCTAACATGATATATATAGAACCCTTCCAACATGATATAAGACACTCCCTAAAATATAGGTACAAATTTTTTATCACGTTGGGAGGGTTTTATATCATGTTGAGAGGGTTTTATATCATGTTGAGAGGGTTGTATGACAGATTTGGTTTGTAAATATTTTAGGGAGCCAATATTTTATTGTGGGTGGGTTGGGACCCTACCTGATAGTTGCCAATAGTGCAACTATCAGGTATTGCTCTAGCATTCATTTTTTGGTTTCAAAAAGTGTAGCTAACACATTAGAGCACAAGTTAGTCCAAGTGAGTGCAGTTTTTTTTCTTCTCAAATACACTTACGCATAAGTACACTTTGTCAGTCGTCTATGCTTTACGAATTTATGGGACATTTTTAGCCCTTGGATTCACTACTAGCAGTAGTCTAGCACTTCCACTTTTGTGTTCCATAGAGCATTGTATATTTGTACTCTTGTACATGACTTGTCTCAGTCTCTCAGACACTCTCAATGATCAAGATCTACATGGTGATTGGTGAGTGATCATTTACCGAAATTCAGTTAACTTATCACATGGAATTATGGAATGATAGCACCAAAAAATCACATGGAAGATGGGAAGACCCGCAAGGCCGCAATGCAATGCAATAGAGAATGAAATACTTCCGCTGATTACTCGTATATAGAATCATACATGAATCAAATATAAACAATCAAAATTGCAACAATCAAAGAAATCATACTTAATTTGATTCCTACTAATTCAATATTCCAATTCCTACAGCACACTCGATTCCGTTAAAAAAAGTAGGTAAAAATCAAAACTACAGGTTGGCAAAAGTGAAAACTGCAAGGCATTTCATTGACCACAGAGAGTCACAAGACAAAGAGATCGTGAGTGAGAGACAAACACCTGTAGAAAGCTCACAGCCTCACAGGAAGAAGAAGGATGATAATCAGTTAATCACACACACATAGATAGAAAGATAAAAAAACCATATTCTATGTATCCATATCATATGATATACGGTATATCATATGCATTTATATACTTCCAAATAATTAATCCCACGTACCCTGCACCCATTCTCCAAGATCATTACATTCTCCCACAGTTTCTTAATCTCATTAATCACTCTAGCAACTTCGAAGACCACAAACAACCTGCCATTAAAGTTTAATCCATACCGTACCCACACCTAATTAATTTTCCCCCACCACCGTAGCCGAAACACCAGCTCTTATTACTTACTATCCGAGAAAACACCAAGAGACACATCCTCATTTCCTCACCAACAACAAAACCAAATAAAAATTTGTCACACTCACCCACATAACAAAAAGAAAGTAGACAAGAGTGTGTCTTTTGTTTACTTACTGTACTTTACTTTACTTACTTACTTACTGCCGAAGTGTCTATACTACTATTGTAGTAATATTATTATACTTTTGCATGCATACACAAAAGAAACACACAAATAAAGAAAGAAACACACAAACAAAAGATCGTGAAGCATAGGTAAGGAGAGAGAGAAAGGAATGGGTGTTCTTGGAGGACCAAAGTCCCCCCTCACTAAGAACCACAACAACAATACCAACAACAACAACCATAACCACAATGAAGTGAACTGGGGTATGGGCTTGTTGTTCATCTTTTTCCACCACAACAATAACCATCACAGTATCAACCTCAACGACGACCCCGATAAGGATAAAGATGGTAGCAACAACACTACCATCAACATTATTAAGAGAAGACACTCGTTTCCTTCGTCGCCGTCGTCGTCGAAAATACTCTCGAGAACACAGTCGACACTTTCCATATGTGGCCTTTTAGTGATGACCACCATACTAGTGTTCACACTGTCCACATTTGAGCAGCAGCAGCACCAGAATTCCCAAACTGCCATCGGTGGGGGGCCCGCGAGAAGGTCACTAAGGGAGAATTACCAACCTGCCCATACCGGGTTCTCCATTTCGCGGTTTTTCGGAGGGCAGAAGGGTAATTTGACGGTGTCTGCATTGCAGGGGATGGGAGTGTTGTACAGGAGAGGAAGTAAGGCAATGACGGATTTGGTAGTCGGACACGTGGCGGAAGGAGCTGAGGAGAGAGAAGTTGGGACTTTTTTAAGAGTGGCCCACTTTTCCGGGCTGCTCTCACGCGCTGACTTGGTGCTTGTTTTTCACTCGCCAGGACTGGCCGCAAGGATGCGCCACGTGGTCCAGTCCGAGAGCGACATGTTTGTCAAGGTGATTGGGGTGTACAATGATCAAAATGTGACGGCGGTGGGAGGTCACGTGAGTAGGTACTTGAGGCACGTGACGGAAGGGGAAGAGAAGGAGACGGTGTGGGGGTATGGTAGGAAGAGGGGTAACTCGAGTGAGTTGACTCGGGCGAGTTACGGGTCGGTTGTTGGGTTTGACTCGTCCGAGTTGGACCCTGAGGACTCGCTCTCCGGGTTCTTGGATCACGTGCCGATGAGCCTCCGTAGGTGGGCGTGTTACCCCATGTTGCTTGGCCGGTTGCGGAAGTTCTTCAAGCATACCATGCTGGTTGATGTCGGTGAGTTGTTAATTACTCCATCCGTCCTAAATTAGTTGTCATTTATCCTTTTCGGTGTCTGGTTATGTGTTGTTAACTATCTCCGTCCAAAATTAATTGTCCATTGAATGATTTAATTTTGTTGAGAAATTTATTTGATTAGGTGAATTGGATGATTTAATTGAAGTTAGGATTGACGACAAAGTAATTTGCGTAGATGTAAATGATGCTTGGTTCATGTAAGTCGCAAAAGTACACTAGGAGTTAATAAATGATTGCTTAGGTAAAAATAATATGATCACGGCCTTTGTTAATACTTGTACTAGCTTAATCGGTCACTATTCAGTACATACATCATGACAGAACGAAAGTACAGTAGTTGTTATTGCCAAATTGGCTTTGGATTAGCAAATTGATGGTGAATTGGTGATTAATGATTAAAGGTCAATTTTGATACTATGACCTTTTTCGTTTGGTGGATTGGCTTTGATCGTAGTACAATACGAGTAGTACCATCGAATTTATTCCCGCTGTCGGGATGAATTTTCCCTGCAACAAAGAAGAAACAGTAATTATTCGGTCAAGTACTGCTGTTGTAACTTCAATATACGTTATCAGTGTGAGTTTCTGTAGTGTGTGGAACTGTGGAACCAATAGTAAGTGTTCATTTTCTTGTCTTATTTTCTTCTTGGGAACTTGATGTTAGTACAGTTACAATTTTTTTTGATAGTCATACTAGCAAGTAGTGACCATGGAAAATTGATAATTTGTGAAGTGTACGATTGTTAGGACTTAAGAGTGACAGTAGGAGAAATGTACTCAAACAGTCATATGTGGGCAATGTGGCTCAGTACCTCTGATCTTAATTAATAAGTTCTCCCTCCTTAATTCATTGGGATAAATTTAACAAAACCCAGTTGATCGAATTGTATGTTTCAGTCTCTGAGAAGTTCCATTTCCTGTAGTGTCGCTAATTTTTTCGTTTATGACAGGTAATTCTTTGATACTATCGGACCCGTTTTCCCCAGTCAGAAACCGGAGCACCGAATCAGTCTTCCTGTGGTCCAACTCGGAGGATAGGGAGTTGATTAGGCACGCAAAGAGAAGGGAAAAAGCAAACCATAACAATGCACTCAATGCAGGGGTGATAGTTGGAGGTAGTCGCGGCGTTAGGCGGTTTGCTAATGCTGCATTGACAGAGATTGTTCGAACGGTTATCGAGCACAAGGGTAAGGGCAAAATTTCAGTGACTGAGGTAGGACTAGTGAACCAACTCGTTCACAGTAGTGGTCACTTGCTGAAAAGTGTCAATGTGATGACGTCAGCGGATTCGATACCCGAAGCGAGCTCACTCGCTGGGTTCAACTCACTTGACTCGGCTGCCAACGCTAGGGTGTTGGCATTTTCCGAGTACTTCAGTGTGGTGCAGCGTGGACATAGGAAGAACAATGTTGATATTGATGCAGTGATTAGGGAGGAAATTTGTTCATCTCATGAGTTGCATCTTTCAGTTTATAGGGATTGTTTGGCTAGTCAATAGTAGTTAGTTAGCCACAAATTGGGCAAAATACATGGGGGAATAAATCAGGATTCTTTTTTACCTTTTTCTTAATTTATTTTTATTTTATATGTGAAAAAATCTGTTTATATGACTGTACACAATTTTGGGGAGTGGAGCAACTCAATCTTTTAGAATTGTGCTTTTTTCCCCCATGTATTTTGGATTTTTCAGATACTTATTTTAGGAATTTGAATGTAACTAGTAGGAACTTTCTTCCTCTTCAATTTAATCTTGTGAGTATTGTTGTTTCGGTTTAGCTTGAGCATGTCCCTCTTCTCTACTACTACTACTGCTACGAGTATTATTTATTATGGTGGGTGATTTCCACTCAAATGTCTGGTTGTATGTGAAGTGTCATGTATGGCATGGGTCTGTTTTGGCAGATTGGCATTTATGCTGCTAGCCTGCTACTATTGACTTATTGAGTAGGTTAAATTTGGTTATAATACGATGAATAAAATAAAATAAGCTTCTGATCTTCTCTTTCTCTATTATGGACAATGTAAAAGATGAATAAAATACCATTACAGGAAAGGACAAAAGAGTGGCGTTTTAGACCATTGCATGGAGTTTAAATTGGACCACCGAGGACATGTGAATGTGAATATATATGTGAATGTGCAAGTATGTGAAGGTTATTTTTCTGTCTTGTTAACGGTTCAACTGTTTGGGGTTTCTCAAAAGGACCAAAATGCAGAAGGGATCTCACTTAGCAAGAAAGTGACAACCAACCAAAATGATGCAGTGGTGTGGTGTGGGTTGATAAATGGAAAAGGTTGTTAAAGTTCCCCAAACAATATAGGATGTGGGTCAAAATCTTGTGGCTGTTGTATTGGTCGTTAAAAAACATCTTTAGTTTTAGGGTAATGTGATAACATGGACATGGCATGCTTCAGAAGTTACAGGTAAAGAAACAGATAATTAGGATCTTAATTATGCACACATGCAGGGGTGGGGTGGCTGAGAGTTTTGAGAGCACTTGTGCCAAATTTAAAATTGAGGTCCCAGAAATTTAAACTAAGGCTGTGTTTTGTTCGTCGGTAGTAATACAATTTAGTTTTTCTCAGTTCAGTTTTTCTCAGTTTAATTCAGTTTTTTTAGTTCAGTTCAGCATCATTCAGTTTTTTTTCAGTTCAGTTCAGTTAGTTTCAGTTCAGTTTAGTTTCAGTTTATATCATTTCAACCAACCAAAACACACCCTAAGAGTGTGTTGTGCTCGGTTGGGAAGATATGAATTGAAAAAAAAATGAACTGAACTGAATAAAGTTGAAGAAAACTTGATTGATCTGAAAAACACTAAATACATGCAGTTTAAATTATAACTATAAATAAAAAAAAGTGAAAACTAAATTGAACTGAAAAAACTGAACTGTAATACTACGGATGAATAAAAGACAGCCTAATATAATACTTTATATCGAAATAATGAAATAAATAAACTTTTTAGAAAATTGAGGTCCCTGAAATTTAAACTAAGCTAGCATTTGTTACTAATGGCTAATGAATTTTTTAAGCATTTGTTCTTCAAATGCTCCTTTAATTTTTCACTGAAATTTTGAGTAGAGTAAGTGAGTAACGCATTGGGTAAGAATGTACTCCGTAGGATGTAATGCTAGAACTCGAGTCTGAAGCGTGATGTGCAATGGCAACACAGATTCATTGATTCAATAGAGGAAATGCTAGACTTTTCAATAGTTCGAGAAACCCAACAGATTTTGTGATATCCAGTGTCAAAGACAATATTAGGGTGTGTTTTGGTCTGCAGGAATGATATGAATTAGAACTGAAACTGAACTGAAACCGAACTGAACTGAAAAAAACTGAACTAAACTGAAAAAAACTGAAAGATACTGAATTGAACTGAAAAAAACTGAAGACAGATATAATTATAACTAAAACTGAACTGAACTGAACTGAAAAAAATTGAAAGATGCTGAAGTGAACTGAAAAAAACTGAACTGAACTGAACTGAAAAAAACTGAATTGTAATACTAACGACGAACAAAACACAGCCTTATTAGCAAATTATACTTCTTCCATAGGATTTCCTCTCACTTACATGCTATTGAATCTAGGCTTAGTTGATACTCTCTCCGATCCAAAATAAGTGTCATTCTACAAAATGAAAATTGATTCAAAATTAGTGTCGTTCTCAATTTCCAATGCAAAATTGAGATAAGTTTTTCAGATTTGCCCTTAGTTATTTTTAATACTATGAAGTTATAATTTTTATGGGAAATTGAAATTATATTGTCATTAATAGGGGTATATTAGAAATTTTAACTAATTCCTTAATATGTGTGAAAAAATCCAAAATGACACTTAAATTGGATCAGAGGGAGTATTGTTTTGTTATTAAGATTGTCATCAAGGTAGTAAGTATTTAAGGGTCACAAATTATTACAAGAATTTGGGGTTGTTTGGTAAAGAACAATTTTAAAAAATATTTAGTAGTTTCATGTTGTGAGAATAGTTTGAACTATGTCAAACTACTCTTCAACTTATTTGGTGAGTACCAACAAATGTTGTTTAAGAAAATGGTGTTAAAGATAATATGTCAACAGTATTTTCACTATTCATCAGAATTTTGTACTGTAACACTACTAACCGCTAATTATAATTGTACCTTAGGCCATACCCATATAGCAACTAGGAGTAAATTAAGGTTACGTACTTGCTAGTTTGCTATTCCTAGCTAGTTGCTACTTGCTACTAGCTACCATCCTTCAAGTTAAATTATTAGAGAGTAGAATAACAAAAACAATCGAGTGTAAATTATTACAGAGTAATTTTCACTAATGTCGTCGTTATACCATGAATTCTGGTTGTCATTGTTCTCGCAACTCGCAAGACCGACAGGCGACAACTATGGAGGAATGTGAAAATCACGTTGGAGAGCTACATGCCTAAATAATACGTACGGAGAGTATCATATCAGGTCCATTTAATCAAATAGTCAAGCTGTCAAACACGGAGTATTAAATAGTTTAGTTCAGCTCTTCAACCTCATTACTGTAGACTGTAGAGGTGAATACGATCGATCAGATATAATTGACGTCAAATATGCACTATCATCCTCAATATTAATGTCGTCGGTCAGCTAACTAGGAACGTGAAAACCATGATAGGGAGCTAAACTCATGATAAGATCCATACCTGTTATCAAAGATTTATGTTCCTCGATCACTTCCTCTTGATTTTGTTTCTCCTTCTAAATTATGATGGATAGTATCGGTGGTGAAGAGATTAGTATTTAATCATAGATCGTATTTAAATCAAAAAATAAATCATAGAGGGTATGTGACAGTGTGAGTGTGTGACTAATGTGAGGCAACTGCGTTAGTTTATGGAAGGTGGAAGTGCGTTCATGAAGCCCCCATGTGGCAAACCACCTTTCACCGCGTGGCTCTTTTCATTTAGCAGTCTCATTTCACATTTTCACCCTTATGTGATGATCTTTAGTTCGTTACAGCAACAAAACCACACATCATAGAATAATTAGTTTGCTTTGTGGCTTCTTGGATAACCTTTTAGGGTAGATTCTTACTTTTTGAGGATTAGTAGTAACTTATCTTCCTCATCACTCCAATGCCTTACCTTTCTTTTCTTTTCTTTTCATTTCTATCTTTTTTTGTTTTTTTTCCTTTTACTCGGACCCCATGAGGCCATGACTATGACCAGGGACGGCTTAGACTTGTAGAGCCCTGTGCGGTAGACGAAATTGAGGCCCTAAACTTGACGTCTTATTATAATTTTCGATGCTAAAAAGTGAAAAATATATCATTTTTGACGCTTAAAAGCGTTAATACAACATTTCAAACGCTAAAAAGCGTCAAAACTACGACAGCATTGGTTTCAGACAATAGCGACACATATTTATTGACGGTTTAATGCGTCAACATATGATTTCAACGCTTGTTACTATCACTTGGAACATTTTCGACAGTTTGTTATTGACGATTTATTGCGTCGAAACTGTAATTTCGACGCTTTTCACCGTCGATTGAGGTCCTTTTTGCGGCTGAGGCCCTGTGCGAGAAGACCGCTCGCACCGGGCCTCAGCCACCTATTTGTTGTAGGCTGCGGCTTGCATAGTTGCATGCTGAAATTTATATCCACAATCACTACTCCCTCGGATTCATTATAAGTGTCATTTTAGAGTTAAGCACACTTATTAATGAGTCAGTTAAAATTTATAAATATTCTTAATTTATTATTAACCCACAAACATAATTCACTCTCCTTATTAATGTTATAATTTTATTGAGTAGGAAATAGATAAGGGCAATAAACTTGGAATATTTGTCTCATTTATGCATCATTTTAAATGACCTTACTTTGGATCAAATTTCTAGGATAACACTTGTATTGAACGAGAGGCAGTATTAGCTAATTGTTGTGTTATCTGTTAAATTGATAATAGTAGTAATTTTAGAAAGAAGTAGTTCGATAAAAGTCAAGTGTCTAATAACTAGCAGTCGTATGGATTAGTTTAGAGATGCTTGGTAATTTTATCCCCTCTATTATCAAATAATTAATTACACATATATTTTACACAAATTTTTAAAGTAGTACAATTGTATGATCATCATTTTCACAAAAAGTAAGATTAAACGTAAGTCACATAAAGTGTCCAATAAGTGAAACATTTCTTGAGAACGAAGTAAGTACATTTTAGATGGTAGAAGTATATAGAACTGGGTTGTAACGGTCTAACGGATGGTGATATACTCGATGATTACTCAATTTCTCAGGCCTTGTTTTATTTGTAAAATTATTTCAATTTTATTTAAGCTTGATTACATTCAATTTGATTGAGTGAAATTCGATTAAGTTTAATTCTATTAAAAAAAATTTAATTAATAACTACTCATTGGCTATTAATGACCTCTTATTAGTCATTAATAACATCATTTTATGTATAAAATGAGTTAACACAAATTTTTCTAGTTTTCGATATTTGATATCATGGCAATCCCTCACCACACATTTGGTATGATAATGAAATGATTTAATGTGAGATATGGCTACTTCTACCGTGTGTCGTGAAGGTACCTTTCATTGTCATTAAAAAATATTAACCTCAAAACTGGAAAAAAGTAACCTTAAAATATGCTTCTAGTCTAGGCTACACCAGGTGAATAGATACACCTGATTAGGTGACACTACTTTTTTATTAAAAGTAAAAAGGAAAAAAAATAGTGGCTAAAAGTCAGGCGGTAGTTCGGAGACATTAGTCATATAAAAGATTTCACTAGTCATATATCTACTAGTCATTAGTCATATAAAAATACGCACTAGTCATTAGTCATATAAAAAGATCTACTAGTCATCCATGTTAATTTTTTAAAAAAATGCTACCGTGGCACCCGGTGTACCTATACACCGGGTGCACGGAAGACTTGCCGTAAAATATGAAGGTTCTAAAAGTGTGTAGTTATAATTGCCTAGTGTAGCTCTAAAATAAATAATGACAGTAGCAAGTAGCAACAACTACAAAATCACCTGAAACAATAATAATAATAATTAAAAACAATTCTTCAGTCGATCTTCCATTACATTGTAAACTCTATTTTATAGTTTTTTCGACAAGTAAAAGTAGGTTCTTTCGGTGGTGGGATCAAGGCAAATTCAAAAAGAATGGCTTTGCAATACGGGCCACGAAATTTCAGAATCAGTATGTTAATTTAAATATTTAATAGAAGGGTTATTATTGTTCAAAAAGGAAAGGAAAGAAAAGTTAATAGCCATTATGTTAAGCTTTAGTGAAGTACTGAAGTGTGTGTATGGACTATGGAGTAATCAGGAGTATACTTGATAACCGAGGTGTTTTAATCATTTGGAGTGGTAGGTACTTTTGGATAAGTGTTTTCTTATAAGCATTTAAAGTACTCCATAGAAGATGCCAAAAAAAGTAGCTCATGCATAAAAGTCAGAAAGCTAATCCAGTCCAGTCAACAAACACCACGTATAGGGTCTTTGCACTGTTGTTTATGTCCCAACTCCTACGCCTGTATGGTGTTAGCTAAATTTGCTGATGTTTAATTTTGGCTGGATTCCGAATTGGATGCAGGTGTCACAAACTCGACTGAGAACATGCACTGATAATGTACAACTGTACAAGCACACTAGAAGGACCTCTGAAATGCACGGCGGAAATTATAAAACTGTGAGAACCATTTAGTGTCCCTTTCCTAGGGAGTTTTGTGATTGCTATCTACAGACGAGGTTTCAGATCTATACTGAATGTCTTACTGTTGTTGTAAGCATTAAGGTATTCCAATAACACAGTATCAGCCTCCGGCGGGATATGCAAAGGGTAGGGGCAGTGGCATAAAAGGCGAAGCAGCTTCAAAACGAAAAGCGACAGTGGGTATGGGCAGAGGGGGGGGGGGGGGGGGGGGGGGGGGGG
>ONZK01001094.1:2087-19054 GCA_900322385.1 Pharnaceum exiguum | reverse complement strand
CACGGAGATGGGTTAATATAGTCGCGGGAGAGTAACTGCTTATGAAAACTACTCACGACCATAATCCAGACCGATGTACCATAACAACTTTAATTCATGCCAAATGTCAGCCCACACTCACTACACAACTTTAATTCTGATATATGATGTCAGATATGGTTAGCAACAATTGATAAAACAAGTAACCTATCTTATCACTTGTGGCATCAGTTTAGACCTAGAGGAAAAGGAACTCAAATAAGTAGGACGAGGATGTGAGAGGTGGTAAATACAAAACACAGGAAATGAACATCTTGGACGAGGTATAATCACTATCAAGATAGTAAAACTAGAGCGTGAAATTACATTAGGAGAAGTCGGTTTTTCAGCAGAAGAGGGATTAAATGCTGATGTCAAGGCTGCCAAAGCTGAAGCTCTCTGCGTAGGCCCTCCCTGATTAGACCCATTGGTTTTATTTGGGCTCTGCAATATAAAAAACAACAACTATTTTAGGACCAATTACTTGACGTTGTATTTCTACTGCTGAGTAGTGTACAACACAAGAATGTTGACTGCATCACCACACTCGAGAAATCTCCACTGTCACTAAAAAAGTAAGTTTATCAAAGGTACATCAGCTGATAGAAAATAAAAAGCGATATAACTCCAATGGGAAAGATAAGTTTGCCACAACCAGCAGGAACAACAAAGCTCCTACATACTTTATTATACAATTCTCAAAATAAAAAACACGAATCACCTATCATGTAAATGTGGATATGTTTCTTGCAACCATCTGGGGTTTAGGGTAAAAGAAATGCTAAAGCATCTCAAAAACAGATCACTTGCTATCTACAGTATGAAACAAAAATGTAAACATTTTGCAGAAGTTAAGATGCTATAGACGTGACCAACTCTTGTAGCCTGAACCATGGCTAAACACAAGTCAGTCACGTCTGCAGTCAACTTAACTAAGAGACCAGGCGATTACTTTCTAAACACAGGCACGAAAAAGTACCACACCAACAGCCAATGGGCCAATGTTGAAGTTTATATCTTCATCCCTCCCAGACAAATTTATCTCAAACAAAGCCTTAAGACTCAACTCATCAGAAAGTCCATCATAACTTCTCCTTGCTGGCAACAATGAAGGGATATAGATAAAGGGGAACATTAAAAACGCAGGTCTAGTAGGAAGACAATTCAGTTGCACGCAAGTGTTTCTTCAACAATTCTATTTGATTTAAAGGAGTATCTAAACAGCACCAAACATCTTTAAGATCAAACAGATTCATAAAAAAATACTTCAAGTTACATCGAGAAATAACATATCATGAGTTGCTCATTTACAACCATTACCTCAGCAGCATGACTTGCACCAAATAATAGCATGGCCTTCTTCTGGAAGGAGTTTCCTTGGACCTGCATGCAAAACCTTCGTCACATGAAAAAACATGCAAAAACTATCACCACAAAGAGAATCTATGCAAACTTTAAAAGCCTTCCTTAGATTATGTAGGATCCAGAAATCAATATAATATATTGAAGGTTCACAAGGCCAGTAGCCTACTTCAACATAAGTCAACCTTATATGAAAGTCTACAAGGCCCAATAGCTAGCTCCATTTCAGGTAGGAGTGGTGGCCTCATGCTTTGGAGAGAAGGGGTTCTCAGACTTTGTCGGAGTAAAATGAATATATGGAGTGTGACTGGGGATCGTGTGGATGGCAAGGTTATCCCACTTTGTAATTCTTAGCGGTACTCGGGGTCCATTATTGAAAAATAAGATGGAGAACTAGACAAGGATGTGATCATGCGGTAAAGGCAGGTTGGTTGAAGTGCAAAAGTGTGACCCAGTGTAACATGGTTCGCTCCCCCTACTCTCAAATTACGAATTGATTCGTTCAAACCGATTCGGAGTTCATTAGCCAATTGATTCGCTCATAACAGCAAATTGCATACGTATGTGAGAAGAGGGAGAGTACGAGAAGTAAAAGAGTAGATAAAGAGAGAGGTTTGCCACAGAAAAAGAAAGAGAGAGTGGAAGGGAGAGAAGCATGTGACATTAGCAGCCAAATAGATAAATTAAAACTAATCCGTATATATAAGAGCCCGACACTAAGTGTATGTATATACATCTAGCGAACTGGATTCAATAAGCGCAAATTTCGTTCCCAAATTCGTTTTGCAAACCATTCCAAACCGCGAATCATGTGACACTGATCAGAACATGCCCTTTTAGTTAAATGGAAAGCTTTATTGCACCAGCTAGTTTTTACAGCAATGAATGCTTGGGCGGTGAAAGGGCCCATATTCCAAAGATGAGCGTGGCTGAGTCCAAGGCCACATGGACTCCAGTACAAGTGCCCAAAATCCGGGTACTTCCCCAACATGAGGGGCCATATTCGAAAGGAAAGTACACCTGCCTCTACATGACTGATGAGACGCCAAGCAAAAGTAGAGCTTCATGTAACAATTCCAAAAATCCACAGAAGCACGGTGGTAGGTTAATCATATACTATCAGCTGTACAAAATTCAGAACAATGCACTAATCTACCAAAGCATTGTTCCTCAAGGATATGCAGAAAGTCTTACTATCCTTTTTTCTTTTGGGATGATACTGTGTTAATGAACGATAACTAATCTTGACAGAGTATGGATAAACCATATTATTCAGTATTGCAGATCACTACTAATAGCAGTATTGTTTCTTAAAAAAAAAAACAAAAAGCAGTATTGATAACATGTAAACGAAGAGTTCGTAAAGGTGAAGATATACTTACAATTGCTTTAGCTGGATCCCATGAGAAGTATGTGGTAAAGAAGCAAGGTTCATTTCCTTCTGTAGTTCTATACAAAGGGATCTCTCGGGGAAGACCTTCTAATGACCCAGCAAGTTGAACATATTTCTGCATTAAAGCCAGGAGTTCAAGACAAATTCACAATGATATAACAAAACTATTTTGAAGATAACAACATATTTTTTAAGCCCAGTACCTCGCCGATTTCAAAAGCTGTCTGCTTTTCTTTGGGGTCAACAGACTGGCCAACCCAAACAAAGACTTCAATGTGGGTGTCAAGTATCATCATTTCCTCTGTCAACAGATCATCTTGAGTAAAATTGTAGATTTCTTCAACCTACCGTTATCAACACACTGAGTAAAGAGGGTTTGCAAAAACTAAAGTTATGCAGGTAACAAGAAACAGCAAAACGATTAGGCTGTACCTGGAACTTTCCTTCTACTCCAAGGGCAAAACACAAAGAAGAAAACAGAAGTGCACAAGGTTAGTGTTATCTAGCAAATTGACCATCAGAAGCTGAAAGAGAACACGAGTACCCAAATTGAGAAACCAACCTTTATTTACCGAAAAGGCGAACATATGGGGGTCTCTCACAAGTTCTAAAGATGACTTTTTGCCAGTGTAAGCTTGTTTCCCGCCAAGCGCAGACCAAAAGATGGAATTTTCAGTTCCTTCTTTAGCATGCTTCAAAGTACTTCCAGGCTGACAATGAAGACAATCCAGAAGCATATAGTTTCACATTTACAAAGAAATTAGGTCATGAACAAAGGCAGAGCCAAATGACACACCTTCAAAAATTCAGCAACTTTAGCAACCAGTTGTTGTTGCTCGTAAGTACTTTGGTTGCCATGCCAGGTAAAAACTGAAGAACCCGAGTGCAGAATAAAGCAATCAGAAGAATTCAGTGATGTAGCCACCTGATGTAAAACCAAACACGCATGTTAATAATATCTTAGAACTGGCAGGATGTAAGTACTTCTGTTCCATGACTGCAATAAGACCTCAAAGGAGACACAGATTAGTCCAAGACTCCAGCCCAAAAAGGAAGACATGCCATGCAGACATCCACTACGCTCTAGAACAATGCTTATACAACTTCGACAAACCAAGTAAATTAAGGGATTAACAAAAACAAGTCATGCATGGTCAATTGGTCATACTGCATATGAATTGAATTTGTGAGCCTCGATCTCTGTTCCTCCCTCCTCCCCTGCTTGGCTGCTTCCTAGCTACCACCAGAAAATATTGATAGGCCTGGGGGTCGAAATTTGCTATACTCAACCTAAGTTATGGTAGTCAATTTTGATAAGTTCGACTCTTTGATTTTTCAAAGGGATTACACCAGTGAGCACATGCAAGACTACAGATTCTCAGAGAATTTTTTCAAAGAAAAACACTCTGGTGATATTGGATGTTGGAGCCTGGAAGAAGCAAAACCATTATCAAGTCGGTAGGATACATACCTATACCAACAAGACATGCATATTTGATTCACATAACAACGTCCAACAATGCGAAACATTATTTAATATAGTGATATTAATTTGCTAAGCTATAGAATTCATACCGCATCAACTTGCACAGCTTTGTTGTTATGCACGGAAATTCCAGATACTTGAACAAGAGCAACACCATCAGCAGAATATGTTTCATCAGTGAACCCTTTCTCTTCCACAAACTTTTTGTAACCGGAGCTCAACCCACCCTAAGCAAAGGATAAGTCAAGATACTGATATAGAGAAGACCACAGATCCACAAGAGGCCGTACAAACAAGAGGAGAAAGAAATTGATTACTTGGACTAAGATCAAAAATACCTTTAGCACAACCATAGGCTGAAAAATGGCGACAAACTGGGGTGGCTCCTTTCCTTGGAAAACACGACCCTGCATGAAAGATGTGTGTCAAATGGCAGTTTGAACTGCTTAAATCAGGAGAAAGTCAAACCCTGCCATAATTATACCAGCACAGGTCTTCCTTTCAATGAATTGCACATTGTATTAGCCAGGCGTGCCGCCATCTTTCGATCTTCCTGAAAAATAAGAAAGTAAATTAACAAAAATTAGAAGATGGGAAATGAAAAGCAAAGCAGAAAGTGCTGCTTTAGTAACCAACAACAACTTGGGTAATATTTCGGGGTTCAGTAACAACACATCTGCTTATTTCTCATAATAATGAAATAAGGATGGGAAGTCAGACTATAGAGGCAGTAAGTAATCAAGAAAATCAGATAAATTCCACACTCACACAACGCATGGTAAATAGTATTTGCAAATAGATTATATTTCAGCAAGCCATCCTAATTTTACAGATAAAAAGTAAGGAACTTGGAGGCACAAAATTTGAAGCAAGGAAAAAGACAAACTAAAACAGGACAGTGAAGTTTATTTCCAATGGTATCCACTATAAGTTCAAAAATGCAGTGAATGAATGCAGTATGCCCAAACTAGTTTCTGTGAGAAGTTAATAGTTCCAAAACAAATTTCCTGGCACATAAGCATCATGCTTTTGTCTACCTAAATCTTTATTAAGAGAGATCTTAATTTCCTTTTGGACTGCTTCAAATCACACTGTTGATGTGACAACAATTAACAATATACTTGAAATACACAAATATCTTACCTCAACACTATCCTTCCCAATCCACCAGCACAAGTAATAATCTTCCTTCTTTTCACCAGAGTGGTGCGTGTACAAAATAATGTAGCAATCACCACTGTAAAATTTTCCAACATCTTCTTTTGGCACAGGTGTCTTGGCACTGCCATTGATTCTCCACACCTGTCAATTTTTGATGATTAAGAACACATGATTCTTTGTCTTAAGAAGAGACAACAACACATAGTCTCAATATTAAAACTTATTAATGTCAGAATAAAAGAGATAGCAGAAGTAAAATACCAAAAAAAATAAAAATAAAAGCACATTTATCCCAAAAAAAGAAGAAGGTAGTATCCATTTTACCTCAATTTTTCCTCCAACTTCAAGCAAGGGTGGAACATCTTCATTAACTGGAGCACTCTTGCTCACCCCTTTGGGACCAAGACCTTGCTGCTTCAAGAAAGCTAGCAATGGAAAACATCTAAAAGTCAGATGCATGAAATTATATACAAATCCCTTAAGCTCACAAGAATCAAAGGGAAATAAACCTGCTACTTTTCCTCTCCCTTCTTCATTAGTAGGAGCAGCAGACCCAGCTGGCCAAGAGTCAAAGTGAGACTTAAACGAATGAGGTTCATACCCTTGAATTACTCTGGTAATACGGGTTGACTTTGGCCGGTTCTGGCCAGAAAGATAATCCTGGTGGAAGTGTCAACAAATTAGAGTACATGGACTCAGCCGGGAACATGAACCCATCCCCCCTCCCCCAAAGGCAACAAAATACGCTATTGCATGTATGAAACGCTACTGGAATATTCATACCTCGGCTGCTAAGCAGGCAGCTTTTCTGTCCTCCAATTGTGTAACCCGACCAAACCAAATGAAAACTTCAGCACCACAATCCAGTAGATAACATTTGTTATTTTCCAGCATCCCTTTACTAAGTTCCCCTTCCAAGCTCTGCACTTGACCATCATCGATGCTGCAAAGAATAAAAGTGTAAACAAAAGCACGGCAAAGGCTACTCTCTCTCCTAATTAGAAGCTTGATATCAAGCACAATAGTGAATTTGATACTACATAAGAAAAATAAAGTAACCAGTAGAAATAACAGGCACTAGTAAACTTGGATCTGTATTTAAAACTGATCATGTAAAAACACAGTGTCAGGCCAACATCTCAAAATCAGGGCTCAGTGACAACTTTTGCTCAAAATTCAGTCACTAGGTCAAGACTCGTGATTGAAGGAAATAAAAAAACTCAACGAGAATAGCAAACCCAGTAACAAAGGCCTATGGGAGGCACAACTCACATAGTCCTAACTGAAGTAAGCGAGCATGACTGTATGAGCGATCTTGTGTCAGGTCTACTAGAGCAAACAATGTTAGCTAAGGAGTGAGAGATCAACATGGTTCTAAAAGGTAAAAAGCTCATTACAGAAGCCGGGAAGTTACATTACATATATAAGAGCTAGTTCACACATGGAGAAAAGGCTGGCTTTGGAAGAAGAACGCTCCTCCTTTTCTAACAACTTTTCACCCAAACCACCCCTTTTTTTCCCGTAATTAAACAGAAAACCTAATGTAAGAGTAAGGAGATCCCAAATATGCTCTTTTGCGGGAAAGTGGAGGGATAGAGAGAGAGAGAAAACCCTCTGTCCTATTCTGAAATTTGTGTCCTTGACAAGAAGCCAAGGTAAGTACAATAGGGGTAAGGTCACTTCACCATGCCTCTTTGTAAAATGAAGCCTATACCAAACAATAGAATAGGTTTAGTTTGGGATAAACTACAATAAATTTGTGGTTATCTAATTTCACAGGCTTCCAAGTGTTTGTCTGAACATTAAAGAAAAGGCTTCAAATCTTTGTGTAAGTTGACAATAAATCACACTCATATATGCGGAGTTAAACACTTAAACTTATGTGAATTCTACAGAAGTAACAAGCACAACTTAAAATATGGACCTGTAAAGCTTAGCCGGAGTTTGTTCAGGAATAATATCGTCCTCACTGGCCACTTTTCTGCCAATTGGGGCAAATCCGCCAAAATGAAGCCAGAATTCACCCGAGTCTGATTCTGCTTGTAGTTTTCCATCATCTGACAATCAACAGAGAGACGAAAATCAAGACCAAAAATCACCAGTAAGAGCCAGGCAGAAAATAAGAGATATAAAGTCCCTCCTACCAACTATGGCAACATCGCAAGTTCCTTCATGGTATTTGTCCTTCAGGAACTGCACTACTTCCAAGGCCTTGGCTCTCTCTTGTATGTTAGAGTTTGCACCATTAAACTGGTAAACCTTATCCTTAGTATCCAAGATGAAAACATCATCATGATTTAAAGAAGAACGAGCAAATGGGACCTGGACAAAGGAAAGAGGACGAAACTCCATCATCTGCTGGTCAGCTGCTATAATTTCTCACTATATGTTACTCCGCAGGTGAGCAATAATTACAGAGCAAAAACTGTAATACCTGCTTCATTTTAACAGCTCGTTTTCCATGGCAGATGTACAACTTCGTTTCAAACTCTTCTTCTTCTGGCTTCTTAAATCCAGATGCAACTCCACCTTCCAAAGGTATGATACAGGGTTTGAAATAAGACAAAAACTTGTCAGACTCGTGGCCTTGAATCTCCCTATACTGCACAGCCTTTCCTCCAAGTACTGCGTCTAGCTCAACTGTTTTGATAGCTGCAGTTCCAGCCTCATCCTATCATATTTTCAGACCACCTAGTGAGTACAAACCGTAAAATACTAAGGTGACCAGAAGAGTAACATAGAATGAAAAGACTGAGCAATGATTACCTGGCTAGTATCTTTTCCCAGCCAAAAGTGAATGTCATATAGATAAGCACCTCCTCTGCCAGGACTTGTCTGCAAAGAATCGACGACACATAGAAAAACACATCTGGGTAAGCTTACATAGAAACTTCAAACTTGCCACAAAATCCATATCCTGATTAATTAAATTCCAAGGAACCCCGATAGCTATGTATTGCTTCATAAGAGGCACACCAACAAAACTACTCAGCTATGCAAACGCATTTTGTGCTTTTTCCAATATATCTCATTCTGAATGCAACCATAAAAAATGGCAATAACCCAGTGTATGGGATAATGAATCAGCAGCATCTATCCCAGTCCATGTTTCAGGTAGCAGAATATGATACAGGAAGAACAGCCCTCATTCTTATGTTGTCATATTTTTTAAGCTTTTTCAAACAGTATATTTTTTTGGGATAGAAAAAAAAATCTTTCAAGAGAAACAAATATAGGCTGTCGAGAACAAGATGTCCTCCTACACCAAGAAGATTACAAAGAGCGCCACTTTGTCCCTAAGAATTCCATTACAGTTCCCAAGAGAACCCAATCCTCCCCATGCACCTGAAAAGTTGATGCCATGACGCAATTTTTCACACAGTTGTGAATACGAAATCTTGAGTTCTGAAGCTAAATCGAAGATAAAGAATTTCTACTTTCACAACCCTAGCAAACACCGAGGCAGCACAAGCTCAATGGTTTGTTGCAGCAACATAAAACTTCAGAGAGGTAACCAGTGGTGGATGAGACGAATATGAGATGGTATGGCAGAAATTGAACATGTGACCTCTTTTCTAACAGTACCAACATCTAATCAATAAAGACAACAGACTATAGTTAACTACTAGGAAAGCCAAAACATCATTTATTTGTTCAAAATATTATCAACAAAATCATAAATGAGGTCCAGGTCAGCCGAGATCTGTGGTTTCAACGGTCACCTAACAAGGAGCTGTGACCCCATATTTAAGGGTGAGAGAGGGGGAAATTCAGTGTAACACTCCCCAGCATATTTATCAACTAGTTACTGGCACTCCACATTCCAATAAACAAGCACTTAATTCGATCTTATTTCAACAGAAAACCATGTTGAAAAAGTGCCCGCATTACAATATACTCCCTCTGTTCCAACCTTCCACCCAAGTCCCCAAGTATTGCACAGGTATTAAAGGAAAACACAGTTGTTTCACAAAAGACCATTTGATCCTCATACTTTTATTAAATTCACATGGGTGCATGAGGAGGAGAAAGTATGGGGTAGAAAGGGTAAACTTAAAAGAGAGTGTGAACACAATGAAATTGTTACTAAAGTAGAAAAAGGGAAGATAGTTAAGGAACGCCTAAAATAGAAAGGTGGAAGATAATTGTGGAATGAAGGGAGTATTAATATACTGGGTTACTGTGAGAAGGAGCAACGGTGATCCCAACAATTGGAATAGCAGTAGTTACTGTAATTTATGCGATTAAAGATACTCTGAAGCAAATGTATAAAGTAATAACCACAAAGAAACAACCAAATAATCTTGATGCAGGCCAAAGAAGGGCATACCTGTAAGACAATGTAAGAATCCCCTGAATAGAATTTGCCATAACCAGGCTTCGGCAATGGCACAGGTTGAAAGTCCTCGATTCGCCAAATTTCAGTCCCTCTACAAGAAGTTAAGTAAACAGCAACAGTTGTGCCCAAAAAGAAAGACGAAATATGTTACATGATAACCAACAGACACAACTTTAACTTTAACATTCCAATCAACAAAGAGTCGTAAACACAATTTTTTAAAAACAAAAGACTGAAAGGTCTGAGTAGATATTTCAAATTGTCACTCATTTTGCATCTACATTTTCCCCTTGCTATAAACATGTTATACGGCATATTTGCAAAAAGGATACAGCTTTGATCCAGCTCCCTGGAAAGCAGCGTCAAGAGCCTTTGCATTAGACATTGAGGCAGTCTTTAATCACCAAGTTGACCAAACTGACCCCTACAATTCACTGCAGGTAAGCAAGACAGGAGTTCAGAACACAGCAGCGAATAAAGAAAAAGCCGCCAACGTAACAACATAAAACTTTCATCATAGAATCAACTAGCTAATAGCATCAATCAAAGTATCATCAACCAAATGCTTTAAAGTCATTTTTAAAATAAACAAATAAGAAAGGAAAACTTCAAACAGTGTACACCCTATAACTTTTAAGAACCTAACCAAAAGAATTCTAATTCGCAGTGAGTGCAAACGTAAACTTCCTCTTCTTCTCCAAAGCCTTATTCCCATATCTTCTCGGGTTTGGCTAGCAAAGACCAAATGGGATCCACAACATACACAGATTCAATACACACACACACATCCCAAAGAGACGTGACTAAACTCGACGAGATGGGTGTCACTAGCCTACCATGAAACTCTCCTCCTTTATCCTGACTTGAGATATACAACGAATATATCTACCTTACGTACATACAAGTTTAGAATTAACCATTAAGAAAATGCCATAGCTGATCATGGGGTGGCAAACTGGCAGAACACATTGATAAGCTACAAAACAGCATAATCAAGTAATCAACAACAACTATAAACCTAAATAATTCGATCTCGACTCTCGAACCACAAAAAAAGAAAGGAAAAAGAAGGAAAAGGTGGTTGATCATTGAGTGGCAACAAAATCAGCTCTTACCAATTTAAAATTACAGCACTAAGTTACAAGGATCATACACTTAAAGTAGGAAGTTTTGAGTTTTAATGACTAGTGGGGTTTATCCAAGAAGTTCCATAAACCAAGCTCAATTACACCCATTTTCACCCAAATATCATAATCAATAAAATAAAAAGATCAAACCAAAACTTAATACCTCAACAAAGTTACAATCTTATTCAATTAACAACAACAACAATAATAAATAATAATAATCTAGCTCCTTTAATTCCTTCTTTTCCTACCTGAAGTAACGTACATATCAAACCACCAAGAAAAAGGAAAACTAAAATGTGCAATTAATTAATAAAAAAAGAACAAGCACAGATCAACAAAAGGAAAAATCAAAGATCTGCAAGGGTGATGATAATTGATCAAATCAAATAGATATAGCTCTCACCTTATTGATAATTGATCAATTAAACGTGAACTTTAATTTTGATTTTAATTATGAAATGGTTGGGAGGAAAAGGAAGAAAGGAGAGGGAAGAGAGAGAGAGGAATAGAAAGAGAGAGGGAGGATTTAAATGATTTAGGACAAGCTGGCCAAAGGAAGTAGAAAGAGAAAGACAGAGATTTGTAAGGAAAGGATATACTCTACTTATGTCGTCTCTGTAAAAAGAAAAAGGAAAAAAGTAAAAAGTGGATAATTATTATTTCAGTTTTTCATGATTTGATTTGATTTGCTGTTTTTGTGTTTTTTTGTTGTGATGATGAATGAAAATGAAAAGGCGGATGTGGAGAAGATGGACGTTATAAGAAATTGAATAAGATTTTAATATTGCATTGGATTAATGGTTTATGTAACTATAATTTGATTTTATTTTAATGAGAATGGTGGGGACAAGAGTGGCGTTAAAATAGCATATTTGTATGATGATTCCGGTGAGTGACGGTCACCGGCCATATTGGATTTGTGGTTTGGTCGTGTGACCGGTCCTTTTCGTTTCTTCGTTTGTTGACGTTGGGTTTGGTTGGGTTCCTTATTCTTTTGACTTGAATGGAATTTGTTGTGTTTGGATTTGTTTTTATTTTCTAATATTAATAACTTTTTGATTGAGATAACATGAAGATAAAATGACAAAATGAACATGATATTATATTATTTTATCTTGAGAATTTGCTAAAATAGATATGCTATTTAGAGGAATAATTTATGAAAATTTAGCTCCAAAAGTTTTATTTTTAAGAAAACAATAAATAAAGTGAAGTGATCAAAAAATTGAAAAATATAATGGGGTATTACATTTACACAAAAATTTGTGTGATCACGTTTCATATATGACATTATGTCTTACGAGTCCAAATCTTCTAGTCCACTTTAGTGTACCCTTCCCTGTACCACCAATCCCCTTGTGACATCTGTATCACTAAATGAAAACAAAAAGAAAGCAACAACAACGGCCGTTATATTATACAAACGGACTCACGTTGCCTCCCTCCTCCTAACTCCAGCACCCTCTTAACCATTACCATTAAAGCTGCTATAAAAAAAAACCATTAAGATCCCTTCATTGGCCACCCATCGTATTCCCGATGTTGTTCACTCTGTAATCAATCGCTCTACCGCCGTATATTATACCATTGAAACACACTCGTGTATTAAATTACCGTGATTGAAATATTTAAAACAATTATTAAATAAAAATCAGCCAATTTCATTTTTTGTGATTCATCGTTCTACTTTTAATATACTTATTATGGGTTCGATTTTGTGGCGTTAACTTGCATACTTCTTTGATGTGGGTCGATCGGTGGTGGTGATAATAGCCGTCAAATGAGATAGATTGATATGGGGAAAGAGGGATAAGGGAGCCCTTGAGGGTTGAGGTAGGATATTGGGGCTGTGGGAGGAGAATGAGATGGGCAGATAGTCTGAGGAGCAACGGCTGTAATGGATGTAACGGTGGGGCGGGGAGAGGAGGCAGGTGCGGTGGAGAGAGAAACTAAGTATTGTTAGCAGTTTAGCGCTTACAATATTACTGGCACTTTACTACTGAGTTTATCAATCAAAATTAACGACGTTAGATATGTTCTCAACCAAAAAAGATTTGTTTTTTTAACTTATTATAAGTAGTCCAAGTGTTTTAAGAGGATTGGTGGTACAGGAAAGGGTACAAATAAGTGGACCAGAAGATTTGAACTCATGTCTTACCCCCATCTAGGGTCACTAATGACTACATGAAGGGTCATTAATAACCATTTTCCTGTCATTAACATTCACCCTCATATATGAAACGAGTTCACACAAAATTTTGAAAGCACTTCGTTGTTGGAGTTTGCGAGGGCTATTTTTTTTTAAAAAAAAAACAATAAGTAAATGTTGTGAACTAAAACGAACTATAGAAAAAACAAATTGTAATTTGAGCTTCAAAAAAAGAACAAAATTGTTGGAGTTGAACTAGACAACCTTAATCCACCTACTTTATCCAATCTGGTGAAAATCCATAGCAAATCCACAAGTCTACTTCAATTGATTTTGTCAACTTCTACTTGTTTATTGATTTAATAGTTTCACCAACATTGACTAAGCGTCTTCCATTTGTTTGCAGCTTCGATTATCACAGTTGATAAAATTCACAAATTTTAAACATCATTAACCATATTTCAATCCATCGTACTATGCGTTAGTTAGATTGTATGCTGTCTCCTCCAAAATAAACATAGAATATCCCACGAATATTTCCTGTGATATAAATTTGCTGAATCAATTATTCTGTTGAAACAACATTGTATTGTGCGTTATTTTTACTTTTGCATGAGAAATTTTTAATGGAGTAGTATGCACACTTCTAATCCACACGCAATGCTAATTTGAGGGGAACAGAAAATAACAAGTAAAGGGCAAATGAAAATGTGGAAACAGGCAAAATAAAGACTGGTGGAGTGTTGGACCGATAACACATGTTGAAAGTAGTTTCTGTTGCCTTGCCCACATCAACCTATCTTTTCTTTTCCGCTTTGCTTAATGGAATGTTCGGCTTGCAAGTCGGCTACAGTGATGGGGTCAGCAAGTCAATTTCATATACGAAAACCAATACCCAACTAAACAATAATCACAAAAAGTTGTACACCCTCCTTTTCTCCTTCAGTCTCAAGCCTCAACATTCAAGGCTGGCAATGTACCTCACTAACATTTCTTCCTAGTTTCAAATCCTACAAACTCTCTCCCTCTTCATTAGATGGACCAACAAACTGTGATGGATGCATGTGGTGTGTCAATATTGTACTCACTAAGCAACACATAAACGACATTTGCTTAATAATTGCAGAAAGGAGAAAAAAAAAGGGGGCAGAAAGTGTCCAAGTTTTACAACCTGCCATTTCCACAATATAGCTATTGGTGAAACGAGAAAGATTTAATCCCTCTCGAGTTTTCACATCGAGTCATCGAGATAATCATCAGAAGAAGTTCCTCGTAAGAGATCCTATAAGTGAGACAGAAGCTTGCATTCAAATAATTGAGACGCTTTCACGAAAACGATACCAGAACATCCTTCATCACACTATTGGATCAATAATTACAACATTTACTCTTAGGGTTGCGACTGAAGAATGTATCTAACAGAACACTGTTTACAGGAGAAGAAACAAAAGTTTACCGAACAGAGACAATCGTGAAAGCAACCACCATACATATTTGGGAGAAAAGAGGGAGAACATTCAAGTTAGTAGAGAGAAAAGTTCTTCCAGTTGTTTCTCACTGACCACCACACCAAGCCACTCCTTGCGAACTGTATCAAACAAACTTGATTCTATAGAAGAAACCACATCAGCACCGTGAATTTCCATGTAGTCATTAAGGTTATGCACCGTTCCATCTACAAATGGAAATTAAAGAGAATATTTCAGAGTCAACGATAACCTAAGAATTGAGAAGCCACACAGCACACCAACACACACGCATGCACATACATGAGAGAATAAGAGATACAGAGAGATCCTAAAAGACATGCCTAGACAAGCTTTGGCATCTGATCAACCATGTAGAGAAGAAAAAAAACAGCAGGAAAATTTCAGGCTATCATTGCTGCAACTTACAAAGGGAAACCAGTTCAAGTTCTGAAGTGCATTAACTATCACAGCCAACTAGATATAGACTCACTCAAAAACCGCGAGATCTGATGCTTTCATGCTATGAATGGCTAAAATGGAAAACTATTGTTCAATGAAACAAAAAGCCTATTGTTACTTGCGCACCTTCAGCAACAATGGGATCCTGAGGAGGGGGTTGTTCTGTCCAGTTTCCAGCAGAATCTTTCATGTGTCTCCTGTCTGATGCAAAATGCTGAAGAAAAAGGGGAGCATGTACAACTCGATAGAACCTGACAGAGTGACAGCAAGTTGTGTCAATGGACTCACTATACAAAAATCAAGAAATATATTGTTCAAAAGCTAAGATATATGCTATGATTTGTTTACATCTATAACAAAAGAAAAAGAGAAATAAATGTTATGCCATTTTGAATAATTGTGACTTTGATCAAACTTTGACACACCTTTCATACTCAGCAAAAAGTTGAAATGATGGACGAAAAGTTTCTTCCACATAAGATGCTAAAGAACTTGGAAATGGAAGAGTTGAATCCAGATCCCAAACTTGCGCAGCCATGCCATTTCTTTTCATCTGGAAAAAATAGGTTAGTCAAACTTATCCAGAGGCTCTCAAAAAAAGAAAAGACTTATCCAGACGTGTAACTGTGCAAGTGAACGATGAAATGGCTGTCTACCATATGAATACCAACACCATCACTAGCTGTTTAAGATTTTCTGAGGGATAGGTTCACCACAATACACAACTCATCATACTTCAGACCAAAATTGCCTAAATCGTCTGCAAATAGTTGTGCACTTTCATTAGTCGAACACCATGTTATACAGTCCATAACCACAGAACAAAACATGACGACTTTAGTGGCAAAAGTTAGATCGAGCTAGACCCCAGAACTAGCAGAACATCTCAAAGGGGAGGATACAGAAAATAAGTTGGCACATCAAGCGGTGCTGTGGATGTATCAGAAGCACTAAGCAGCCTTTCATCAAATCAGAAACAAAAAACGTTGTGACCAGATAACTAGTCCAAGGGTTAGAATAATTACCTGAATGCAAATTACATGGTAGTCCCAAAGAATAACCCCATCTGCCCTATGGCTTGCTTTCTGATGCCAAAGTGGAATCTACAGCAAATGAAAATTTATAGCTCTTCAAATTATTCGATTTTCTTTCAGTTAACTACTAACAATGCTTCCTCATGGAAGTACAAAAAAAAAAAGCAAATCAAGTGGTAAAAAGCTGGACATGCCTGTTTCTTGTCATTCGAAATAAAAACCACATAAAGATCAGAATCTGGTTCTTCTTTTCCAGAAGCACAGAGTTTCTTGCAGAGCCTATACACATTCTCCTCACTACAAAGAAAGAATAAAGATGAAAAAATGCAGGTCAGATACAGCTTTTTTTCACATAAATTTGTGTGCAACCTCTCAGGGTCACTAACGACCAAAAGAGTTAGATTAGTGACCCCTTCTTTTTCATTAATAACCCCATCTAACATATGAAAGGGTTGCACACAAAATTTCCTCTTTTGCTATTTGATGAAAACAGATAAAGAATTAAGAATATCGGCTCAAGCTTTGGCGATAAAGACCCCGTCAAAAAAACAGCAGATAGACAACAAAATACCATGAGCCAGTGAAGCAAGACCGGCATAATTCACACCCAGTTTTTTTTTTAAAAAACGCGCCATGAATGAACATTCATCTAAGGAGGCAACAAAAACCAGTACATAAATCCAGTTCATCACGAGATCTTAGCCTCAGTAGTATCATAGATACAAAAAATCTTCATCTGGGTGACTGGGTGATATAGCTAGAGTACCGGACAAAGTTCTTGTATAAATCAGGCAATTTCAAGGTCCAAGAGGTAGCTAAATGTTCGCCGTGCCATATGTTCTAAAACTAATTCAACTCAATTTCCACAGTTCTAACGAAATCATTGGAGCTTTTGAGTTAATTTTGGCTACAAGACCACTGACCAGACAGTTAGTAATCTTTCAGCCTCTCATCCAGTCATCCCCCC
>ONZK01001093.1:104511-119148 GCA_900322385.1 Pharnaceum exiguum | reverse complement strand
TATAGCAATGAGGTGAGATTAGATTCGATTTATCGACTCGACTTGGGTCGACTTAACCCGACTTGAATCGAATCAACGATTCGACTTGAACCAAGTCACGACTCGATGCAAGTCGTTCTTGGACCGATTTATGACCGACTCGACTCAAACCGAATCGTCGATTTGAAAATATTTCGAATCGTTGTCGCATCGGTCCTTTTCGATTTGGTTCGTCTCCGATATCATTTTCCACCGACTCGATTTGATTCGGTTTACAGCGACTCGATTTCCGACTATAAACCAATCGTTGGCCAGCTCTAGTACTCACAACTCACAAGACTCACAAGTCACAACACCTCCACCTTTTCTTTCACTCAATACCAGACACAGAAAAAATGGACATAAACCCAAACCACGACCTACCACCCACCACACTCCCGGACCCATCTACCACCACTACACCCACAATCACCCGCCGTCAACTCTGCACTGACGGCTGCGACCGTTTGGTGGGCTTTGTATGTTCTTTTTATATTTCCGTTTGGTCGATTTTTTGTTTTTCGGTTTTTTCACGGGGTACCCTTGAACTTTCACTTAATGCACCATATATCCATTTCTATCAAAAGCTGCACCGGGTATCCCTAAATTATGATAGTTTGCACCCCCATAATATTAATATGAAAAATGCTTAATTTTTTTAAAAATTAGTCAATAGTTGACACCATTAATGACCATTTTACCCTTATTAAGATTTAAATAGTTTAAAAAAACATTACACGTTTAATATTATTTTGTAAAGGGGAAGCCCTAAACTATATTATTGTGCATCAGATACCCCTAAACTATATTGTTTTGCACTAAGTACCCCTAAACGTACTATATTATTTTGCATCGGGTACCCTAAAATATACTAACCTACATGGAGTGTTATCAAAGTTAGCATAGTTTTACGAACCCTCGTTCATATGTGTCTTGACAATATCTAGTACTTAAAATTTTGTGATGATCTTTCATGTTCACACTTCTTTCATTTTTTTTAAGGCGGCAGTAGTTAGTTGTTTTTATTTGGATGCATCTATGTACGTGTTATCTTTTGGATTGAATTGCTATCGTGTTTGAAGAACTCAGTGAACTTTTGTTGTTATTATTGTTGAAAGCGGGTATTTTACTTTAGGGACAATTAATAATAAAATGTCAAAAAAGGACCCAAATTAGACAGACTAGTAATATTAATTATTTCACCGGGGTCATTAGACCCCTATACTAACTATTGTCAAGACACACTTGAACGAGCCTCTATGCTAAGTTTGATTCACTTCATGTACGCTAGTAAAGGGTATCCGGTGCAAAATAATATAATATAGGGGTACCTGGTGCAAAACAATATAGTTTAGGGTTACTCGGTGCAAAATAATATTAAATATGTAATTTTTTATAAACTATTTTAATCTTCTAAGGGTAAAATTGTCATTAACGATGTTAAATATTGACTAATTTGTAAAAAATTTAAAAAAATTCCAAATATGGGGTGCATCTAGACCTGGCAATCGGGTCGGTCGGGTTTCGGATTCAACCCAGAATTTACCGGTTTTTTCGGGTTCGGTCAATTCCGGGTTCGGTCAAATTTTTCGTGTTCATGACCCAGTGTTTTCGGGTCGGTTTTTCTGGTCATACCGGATCGGGTAAATTTCTACCGGGTCTAGGTGTATCCGTGCAAACTTATCATAGTTTATGGTACTCAATGCACCTTTTGATAAAAGTGCATTAAGCGAAAGTTGAGGAGAAAAAACGTTTTTCTTTTTTTTGATGTAATGTATGCGGTATGCCGCCTTTCACAACTCACAACTCACAAGAGTCACAAGTCACAAGTCACAACACCTCCACCTTTTCCTTCACTCAATACCAGACACAGAAAAAATGGACATAAACCCAAACCACGACCTACCACCCACCACACTCCCGGACCCATCTACCACCACTACACCCACAATCACCCGCCGTCAACTCTGCACTGACGGCTGTGACCGTCCAATAAACGTCTGCCTATGCAAAAAGCTCCCGTCACAACCAATCCCAACAAACACGAAAGTCATAATACTACAACACCCTCACGAACAACGCCACAAGCTCGCCACAGTCCCAGTGCTTCAAAAATGCCTCGAAAATTGCGATGTTATTGTTGGGCGGAAGCTGAGGCCCGGTCTCTCTCCTCTCCTCGACTCTCTTTACCATGATGGGCCGCCTGGGTCTGGGTCCCACCCCGCTATTTTCCTTTTTCCTGGTATTGTAACTCATTATTTTTTTAAAAAAAAGTTTTTCAGTTGTTATGTAATGTTAGTTTTTTAATTAAGCTTTTAAAAATTAAGGTTTAGTGTTTAGAAGAAGAGATTTGAGATGAAAAGAAGTGAACTAAACTAACTAAACTTAACAAGGGGAAACAATAATAAGGTGAAAAGAATATGTCTTTATTTTATTTTATTTTTTGGGAGTGTAAGTGTAGGGTGATAACCACATTGCTAAATGATGAGACATGAGTGAGAGATGGATTTATGATTTTTTAGTACCTCTTTTCTATTTCTCTCATCTTTCAGTAAACAGTAAATACAATTAGCAGCAATGAAAGGTTATGGAGATGTTTCTTCATGAGTGCTTATATTATAAGTGTGGCTTGGTACTAGTTTGAAACTTTGGATAGGAAACTTTAGCATTGTGTGAAGAAGTGTAGGCGGAGGTGTGTATTAGTATCAAATTCTTCTGGACAAATATGTCACTTTAGGTTAACCTTGACATTGAACTTGTAACTTGAAACTTTGATTTGAGGCACAAATAAATTAATCAATTAGATTCTTCTAATGTTTGAGGTATACAAGCACCGAGTGAGACAATGTTTACGAATGGAGTATGTATTACGCGATATTCTTCATGACTTAATTGATGTACTTCTACTGTTGGTTCATAGAATACTCTGTAATTGTGGATTCTATTGTAGCGTTTTTTTTTGGGGTGTAAAGGGAGGCACTAAGACCGATAAGAATTGAGCCTCCAACCTTAAGGGTCGAAGGTGTGCTCTCTTCCACTTGAGCAACTCTCTCTTCTTTATTGTAGCGTTATATTGTTGTGTGCTTGTCTTAGTACAGTGTAAATAAATGGGCAAAAGGTTGAGCCATTGTCTTTTGCATTTGGGTTATGATTGGAAAATTTTGTGCGTGCATGGATTTGGAAGAAGCACAGGCTGTTGAATTTGAGGTATACCGTATACGATGTTGTAGATTGTGGGTTTTGTATGATGCATTGGTTATAACATTGTATGTGGTTTGCATATAGGATTTCTATTGATGAGTTTGATAGAGATTGTGATTTAAATTTAATCGTCCTATAGACCCTGAAACTAGTGCTTGTCAGGATTGGTCACTGCATGGTTTCTTCATTTTCAAACAGGATTTGTGATAAACCTTATGGCGACATAAATTTGGCGTCTCACTAATTTCTGGTTTGATTGTTTATTGTGAAGGATGCTTAAGGTGATTGATCAAGGAATGCTTCTCCTTTGCTTTCTACTGCAGGCACAGAATCTTTGCCAGCTATGGATATCAAAGAGTGGAAATCGTCGTTGAGTGATTCATGTTTAGATGGGTGTGTGATGATTGTAGTTGATGGAACTTGGAAACATGCTAAGGAAATGGTTGGTGCAAGTCTTCCATTTCTAACAAAGTTTGCAACTTGTGTCTGTTTCGATTGCGACTATGACGTTGGTGGTGGCAGCATATATGATTCAGAACTCATTCTGAGAAAGGAACCATTTAGAGGTTGCATGAGTACTATGGAGGCGGTAGCACGGGCTTTAAGAATTCTTGAGCCTAATGGGACTGACATTGAAGAAAAATTGGTTGATGTTTTGAGGTGCATGGTTCATCTTCAAGCCTGCTACATAAAGCCTGTGAAACCCAGACCAAAATTGTTGAAGAAGGGCGTGGAAAAGAAGAATGGAATGGAGTAAACTGGTCTGTGGCTGCTGACAATGATTTATGACTGCTTCATTGGAAGTGATTCCAAAATTGAGTTTTGATGACGTAAAGTTGGTGCTCATTTATTCTTTTTGTTCTTTGGAAATGGTCTTATGATGTGCTTCTTGTTCAAGTATATGAGAGTAGACAGGTTAATCCCTTGTATGATCGCCAGTGCTAATTTATGTTATTTGCCATATGTATATTACATGCACCTCTTGTCTGCTGCCTGAGCCACCTGATGCTTGTGAAATGTGAGAAAGGAGATTACAGCATCAGCTTGGTTCAGTTGTTAAATTGGTTTGTGTGCTCACAAAAATATTACTTGTTAAACGTGTTCTTGAAACTTCCAGGTCTCATCAGGGTTCAGAAGAGGGCCACTTTATTCCCTGTTGAACTTAATCATGTTTGAATCTGTTGGTTATGTCATGTGTTAGACACAGGTCTCATTGGTACTTCTCTGTTTATCTATGTTTGACATTAGAGATAGTGACAAAGCACATTAGTGGCAATGGACCCTTAGATTGTCCACTATAGCTCATTGCATATTGAATGTCAACCTGGTAGTCTATTATACTTTAGGCCTTAGGGAGCTTATTGCTGATTGCGTAAACTTTTTAAAGGAATTTGCATTGTTGTTTGTGCGTGATCACAAAATTTCATTGTGCCTTATGACAGTTTGAGGTAAACTCATCCATCCTTCTCGGTTCAGGTGCAATAGATACTTCCAATATAATCCCGAGCTTATTGCTGTGACAAATAGCTCAAAGCGCTGAACTGGTGTTGGCGGGTAAAAGGCCAGTGACAGGCATGTGATACACAACTTAATGCGCTCCACCGACCATGGAACCAGAGGCTGCAGCCGAGTAGGGAGCTATGATGTCCTTTATGATCCTCAATGCTTGATGTGTGATCCTTCACAAAAGGATTCTGCTTGCCTGGAGCTGCAATTTGTGTCTTTTGGTTTACTGATTTGTGCACAAGAGAGATCTTGTGGCTCTGTAGGATTCTGCTTGCCACATTCCAATCCCCTTGCAGAGCTGCTCAGTGCAGTGGTGCTCCAAATACTCACTTGCATCGCCCGATCTTTTTTCCTTTTTTTTTTTGGGGTCAGAGTAATAGATGTTGTAAGTTGGTGACCTTTTCTTTGTGGCATAATGTTTGTAATGACCCTGATTAATGGATTCAGGAGAATGAATTGCTCCAAGGTCGATGTCGTCAGGCGAAGCGTTGCTGGCGAGTGAAATGCGCATCTGTATATCTCAGAGCGTCAGAGGCAGGAATCTCTGTAACATCATTGAATCTCCACTTTGATGTATTAGTGGTTAATGCAAAAGGGTGATGGTTACTAATCATCATACGATCCATATAATTGTCTATGCCTCAGTTTTGTTTTTCAGCATTGCCAAACTGCGGCATGGTGAGATCCTTAGTTGATTTTACTCGTACTTAATTTTATTTTGATGGGAATATTTTACTCATTCTTTGAGAACAAATGCAGACTAGGATGATTTACCAATCACCATAATTTTCAGAACAAAAATTACTCTACTTTGACAAATCAAAAACATTATAAAGAACGAAGTTCTTACAAAAACTCAAAACTGTACACCAATAAAAAAAATCACAAAAACTCGTATAAAACAAATTTATAATACCGAGTTAAAATTATCTTAATAATTGGTAAATAAATACTAATAAAACCCGTGACCCTGTTGCGTGTATGAAATCATTTTTATCTCCCTAGTCGGGTCCGAATATAGTCAGAGCGAATATTCTATAAACGGGGTAATAGAAAAATCATTTTTATTTTTGAAATCAAAAAATAAAAATCATTTTATCTTCACACACATTTAAAAACAAAAAAGAAAGAAAGAGAAAAACCCCCAAAACATTTCATTTCCAGCCTTAAGGCTTAAACCCTAACTAACCATAACCCCCAGAGCAACAAATAATAATCATCAATTCATCAGATACAAGAGAGAGAGTGGAATAGCCAGCCAAACAGCCAAACAACCAACAACCATGTCCTGCGGAAAACTAACCTGCCAATCAGGAGGCTGCGGGAACTCAGACAACCCCGAACCCACACACTCTCCCTCTCTATCTCCCACCACCACGCGCTCAAACGGCAACAGCCTCTGCCTCAAGTGCAAGTCAAACGAAGCAGTAGCAGGTGGCTTAGGTGGCGGTGAAACCGGGTGTTTTTGTGTCCCCTGTTTCCGTGGGTCCCTCTTTGGGAAATTCCGTCTTGCTGTTACTTCTCATGCCATGATTGATCCTTCTGATAAAGTCCTCGTTGCCTTCTCTGGCGGCGCCGCTTCTAGGTAAATTGTTTTTACTAATTTAATATGTGCATTAGTATGTTTTGTTACTCGGTCTCAAGTTAGTTGTCACGTTTTATTAAATGGAAGTGCGGAATTTGTTTAATTGAGAATTTAAGTTGAGTGACCGGTCCGTCCAAATTTAATTGTCCACTTGATATTTAAATTATATATTAGTTAACTATATAATAAAATGTTATTCTTTTGCAACTTTTAGCCCCACAAAAGTTTTTAAATGTGGGACGTTTAAGCAAGGTCTCGAGTTTGAGCATCAGCGTATGTAGATGCCCTCATTAGAAGATTCACCCACCACAGCCAGGTGTGCGACCCGGGTTGGGTCAGGATGTTGTTGTAGCAAAGCTCCGGAACTAGGCGGGCAATCAATTTTTCTTTTTTTAGCCACACATATATTGGTTGAAATTATTTGTCAAAGTCGACCTCGAAAGACAAACTGGACAACTAAATTTGGACGGAGAGAGTATTAGTTGAGTGGGCACATTTGGCACGGAACCTTGAAATGAGGAATGTGAGTTAAAAAGAGAATGAGCCTTGTTAAACTATGTGGCTAGATTAGGATTGGAAAAATAGAAGCTTGAAGAGGAAAATGGAAGTATTGGGAAAATGCTTCGAACAGGTTTATACGAGTATATGCAACAAGATGAGAAAGGGTTAGTGATAATCGATAAAGAGTAAAAGTTAATGAACCTCCGATAGTGATCCTTTTTCAACTCGTGGCATATACTTGAACCTGTTTCATATTCATTTAAGATTTTGGGTGGAAGTCGAGGCATGGAATGAACTAGGCTGTGATGAGTTTGTGATATTGCTCTCATTTCGATCAGAGTTTCCTCTCTTTCTTTTCTTCTTTTCTTTTTTTGGAGGGGTGGGGGTGTTTGTACGTCCTCGTACTGGAATCTAAAGATGGGCTGCCGTGGAGTAAGATATGTAGAAGAGGTGATGGTTTTTTGGGGGTTAAATGAGTTTCCGGGCACGGATTTCTTGTTTAATAGGCTTTAGAGTTGGCGACTTCTTGGATTTTTCTAGTGGGAAGTATGGAGCATTAAAGAGGGTAGAAATGATGGAGGGAAGTTTGTCGAACTCTAGCACTCATTAAGTGTGTGTATCATGCTGCTAGACAATGTTCCATGGTTGAGAGAAAAAGGGGGTGACGTGGGAATGTGGGTGTGTGAGAGTGACTAATTAGCAGGATTCATGAAGATGGTATGAGACATACAATCATGAAAACCAAGGGGTGGAAAAATGTTGGGATTGTGAAAGGTCGATTGACAATGAAATGAATATGTATGAAACAGTGGAAGTGATTTGTTTTAGAACCGATTATGCTTTACTTCATCTTGACTAGTATGAGTCTCAATGGACAAGGTGAAGGGAGGAATGCAATTTGAGATAATGTGATCTTGAAGAGAGTAGGCTTAGAAAGCGATATATAAGATAGCTGACCATTTTTGAGTAGTTTTATCTTGTTTCTTGCCTTTTGTTCTTATACCTTCTTTTCTTTCCCTTTTCTCACGCAAGTTCCTGTCACATATGCTCTCTTCTTTTATTTTTTCTTTTTCTCATTTTCTCAAAGTAATCAAAACCTGTGTCAGGGTGGCTTTGCAATTTGTACATGAGATGCATGATAAAGCTCAAAAGAACTTTGATGCAAGTAGAGATAAATCTTTACCTGTGTTTGGAGTAGGACTTGCTTTTGTTGATGAAAGTGCTGCTCACCCAGTCCTTACCAAAGAAGTTGCTGAAGCAATTCAACATGTCAAAACTGTTGCACTTGATCTATCCCCGCCAGAGAAAGAGTTGCATATAGCTCCTCTTGAGTGCATTTACTCCTCCAATCTCACTGATGGTAGAAATATGTTGAGGGAGGTGTTAGGTGCTGTTAGTGACAACACAGGAAGAGAAGATCTTCTCATACATCTGCGCATGTTATGTCTTCAAAAGGTTATACAATGTTCATATTATGCTGCAAGTTTTGCCAATGTTTATATGGTGCTATCTCACATAGTTTTTTCTTCATACAGGTTGCCGTTGAGAATGGATACAATAAATTGGTGCTGGGATCTTGCACATCAACTATTGCGCGCCATTTCCTTTCGGCTACTGTGAAGGTTTAATTCTTGTGCTTGAGGTTTTAGAATTCTTTTAAGTTTTAGTATATGGAAAGTTGAGAATCTTGTTTCAATGTGAATTAGTTTATTGTAGAAGGAGATCAATAGCAATTGATGTGACCTTTTTTTTTTCTTTTTGCAGGGTCAGGGCTACTCGTTACCAGCAGATATTCAATATGTTGATGCAAGATGGGAGGTTCCTGTATTGCTTCCACTCCGTGACTGTCTTGCTCAAGAGCTCAACACCCTTTGTCTGCTTGATGGGTATGTATCCTTCTGCTTATGTTTGTAGTTCGCTTTTTGTTATGATGGTATTTTTTATTGGAAGAACACCTTTTGGGTAAACTTTCTGGACTTTTTTTTGAAAGCAAATGATCTTTTTTTTTTTAAACCGCAAATGATTTGGTTATGCTTGACACTCTTACTATTCTATGAAACCATTCTGACAGGGCAGGCTAAAGACTTTAGCTACAGTTAGTGGTCCACAGTCTGGAATCAATGCTCTAGTTTCATCGTTTGTCTCACTCTTGCAGGTAAGGTACTTTTTTGGTACCTGGTTTTACCTTCGGCATTCATTGGCTGTGTTTTCATGGGTTTTGTGCATGCAGGAAGAAAATCCTTCTCGTGAATGCACAATTGTGAGAACTGCTGGGAAGCTTACGCCGTTCAGCTTCAATAAGTTGCCAGATGTTGATGACCCTAAGGCTCGTTTAGCTTCTCAAAGGCGTCATAAGAAATTTAATATCAAGCAAGATGAGTCTGCTTCCCCAGAATCATTTTGCTCCTTGTGCAATGGACCACTCCATATTTCTGATTTGTCAAACTTGGCAAGTTTTGATGGTGAGGAGAAGAGTGCTGATGAATTTGGAGCCTCCTGCTGTTCGAGTTGCAAATTTCAGATTCTTCCCAATGATCCATCACTGATGGAACAGTTCTACTCCAGCCTTCCCAGGCCAATGATTGTGCGGGCAACGAAAAGCAGGAAGTCTTTGGACCATGGATTGCTGAGGCAAGTTACACTTTTGTGTTTCTCATTAATGTTTGCATAGATTAGAACTAGTGACAATCCGCTCACCTGTCCAGTCTTGTTCTGCTGTGGGTATGATCTTTGGAAAAGTTAGCTCCAAAATTTAGCTTTAAAAGACTAAATAGTCGTGTTTCTTGTAGGGATTAGGTAAACAAGTCATGCCCAGTCATATTTATTTTCTTTGTGATTGATTGATTTTTCTTTTAGGGTTCCTTCAGTCAAACGGACAATAGAGTTGTTGCAAAAATACAAGTTCATACATAATCAAGCATTTTATATATACCGAGAAAGATAGCCTGGAGACAAGCCTTTCCTCATCTTGTTATATTTTTTTTTTTGGATACATGACTGTCACTGTTACCCACTTGCAGGGATAAAATCCAGGATTTTTTACTGTCAGATGCTGAAGATGAAACCTAAGCTGGAGTACTTGCTCCTCGTGAGGAATATCATTGAGAGTAGATCTGAGTTTCTTCTCCGTGTATCGGGAGTTGGGATATGAAAGGTTTGGCTAAACCAGGCATGTGATGATCATGCTCCTGAATCAATGCACCTTGTTATTTCTGAGCTATTGAATGGAAGTGAGCACCCGATATTTCTCTGTTCATCTGGGTACGTCTGGTCTATATTGATTGGAAGTGAGCACCCCATATTTCTGAGCCTTAAAAAATCACGAGTGCTAACTCTGCTAAGGCTTCAACTGCACTGGATTTCTGTGTGTGTGTATTTCTTCTACTTCCCTTCCTCGCCCTATTTTTTACTCTCGACAGAAAGCAAAATGCTTTTGCCCTGTTTGTATGTGATGTCCAAGTGATATTTGTTTTGCCAATGTTTTTGCCCTGTTTGTATGTGATTTCCAAGTAATATTTGTTTTGTCCCATTTGTATGTGATTTCCATGTGGTATAACGTTTTGAGTGAAGGAGTTTGTTTTAGATTGTGTTATTGAGTTATTGAATATTGAAGATGTAGTTGGATGTGCTGGAAGATTAATATGATTATTATTATACAATCAATACATGAATCTCCTGGATTCAGTTCCCTCCTTTCCTACTATAATTTTCGAAAAATTTCTTCTAAGGAATTAGGCGCCACATTGCCTTTAGAAATCCATCAACACTATCATATTACACTGTAACTTACTAACTATTGACATCTTTTGGGGATCTGAATTGAATGGGATGAAGTTGAACAAATTGGACTTGAAGTGCAACAATCTCTACTGAAATGAAAGCCCGAAACAACGGAGCCTCAGAACTATCAAACATTTATCTAGACTTCTTCTCCACTCTGTTTAAATTGTACGTTGCCATCCTGATGCCACTCTGCGTCATAGGTTTCTGCCGATGCACATTGGACATATCTTTCTTCCTTCATTTTCTTCACTTGTTTTAGGCAACACAAAGTGATGTTCTTGTCCTGAGTCAAAGGCAAAACCGAAAAAATTCATTGTACGCAGAGAAAGGTGCAATATGAAGTTTTTGTACAAATTTAAGTATTTAACTAACTTACCTCGAGACCTTTTGTTGTTTCTTTGAACCTGCGATATTAGATGTTCATCAAGTGTAATTAGGGATTCTGTTACATATGGCTGGCTTATTAACCAAAGAAGCCTATTCGTATACGATAATTTGCCAGGAATCATTTCTTGTATTCCCGTAGACATATCAAAGCATCTTAGGCTGTCAAGGGCTTGCATATTATCATGCATTATGATCATCTCATGACCACCTTTTGTAAACTTGTAGATTGGCCTAGATAAGGTATCTCGAACAGGCAAATTACCCAAATTGCACCATGACTCTTTTACCCAGTAATCTTTCATAACCCATACATCTATTGTAAATCTATTCCCCGCGACTAAATGAAGAGATCCTTGAAGTTCAACTAGTGTAGGGACGGACAAGTCCATGCCAAAGATAGGTAAGGGAATTGTCATGCCATTGAACTTCTCTGTGTGAAGGTCAAAACTAACAATTTCAGAATCTTCTTCCACCGGCCTATCGGTTCGACGAACAATCCAGTGCAAACAATTATTACTTTGAGTACCATTGAGGGGGTTACGGGAGTACTGTGTAAGAGCACGAAGCATAACTTCTGTAGGCTCTCTCCATTGTTTACTTCTCCAGCTATAGACTATGATATTGGTGATGAGTTGTTCACTTTCATCTGCAGTCCAAAAATCAGCTGTGGTAACAAGGTATTGAGAAATCTTTATGACCTTGTAGTCATTGCTTTTGACATCATAACCAAACCCATATCCTGATGACTTCCACAAGGTATTCGTGATGTTAGATGCTGTCAGTTCATCGTACTGGCTAGGATATAGTGGCCAATCGTTCTCCAGTGGCGGTAGATAGCAATAAGTTCGAGTGGCAGGGTTGATCAAAGAGAACGAGCAGCCAGAAATATCGCGTAGGCAAACAAGCCCGTGGATTGATCCGATAGGTATACAGCACCTATATTGATCATTATGGTCCAGCATACGCATGTGGTCAGGTGGGGGAAGTACCTGCTCGCCGTGGGCACGACTATCTGCTAGTACCGTACTCAGATTACTATTGTAGAGATACAGATCAATGCAGCTACTTCCTAGGCTAGGGAAGAGGACGTGTAGATTGATCATGTGTTCAGGATCTCCTGATGTTGTTAAGCTGAGCTTGAGCCAGTGTTGAAGATGCCGATTGATGAAATATTCGCTTGTGATGTAATTGAACCATTGTTTCGAGACGCACTTAAGACGGATGAGTTGCTTAACGGGAAGCCTTTCAAGGATGTTTCCCACACAATCCATGGGAATAATCATCGACCCTACGGCCATAGATTTCCTTCGGCCTATGTGTCCATGTGTCCATATCAATTAATTTTGACGATACTGACCGATTACTGTTAACTCGAAATCATGGTAGTACCTGAATAAATCAACAAGAAAATATAAAGACGATGAACATAATGTTATGACAATAGTGTACTTACCTGAGGCCATGAAACTAATCGATCGAACAAGCTAGGAAAATATAGTGTAGCAATATGAATCAAAATTCTTGATGAAAACCTGAGATTCACGGCGGACAATTATATAAAGTTGGCTTCCATATCGAATGAGATTAATGTATTTATACTTTTTTTTTATGGAATATGTATGAATCCAACCTCTACCATTTATTTCATTATTTGTATAAAAAAAGAAGGTTCGAAAAAGAAATACTATTGGGCTGAAGGCCACATTAGCTTGCACATATAGCAAATTATATTGTTTTTATTATTTGTATTGTCAGGCCCATATTGGGGTAACAATTCAGCGAAATACAATTATTTTACACATACCATAACATTTAGAGCTAGCCGATGAGTTGAGTCAGTTCATATTCGATTCGCCTTAAACCGCTTTTGCCTCGTATTGACTCGTCCATTTAGTTGACTTGATTCGAATTCAACTCGTCCGATTAAAAGATGAGTTGAACTTGAGTTGAGGATTCTTGAATAGTCCAGGCCTAGAAAGGAAGGGTTCTGGAAGATTGTCGAATCAACTCGACTCGTATACTAACTCAACTCATAAATCAACTCGACATGTCATGAAATTTGTGATTTTAATATAAATAGAGTATCAAAAATAGTGTCAGAGTATCGAAGTAGATGAAAAAGAAAATAATTTTATGTCTAGAAAAATAAGTAAACATAACAAAAACAAAGTAAAGTTGTCGTAAAATGACGAATACTACGAAACTAATATATATCACTTTTAATCGAACATTAGTTGACATGGTTCAAACTCACCCCGACTCAAACTCAACCCGTCCTAAAAGTATGTGATATGCCCAATCTCGGCTCAACTCACCCGACAATGAGTGGAGCATGTATCACCCTTTCTTTAATTCGCCTCGTTTATAACTCACCCGGACTCGGCTCAACCCGCCCCCGTGGCCAGATCTAATACCATTATTAGAGTCCTATCGAGTAAGTGGGTATGGGAAGTTGTAAATAACAGTATGGACTATGGTTAAAATGGGGAAAAACTTTATGTGGTACTTGTATTTTGAAAAAAGTGATGGAATAATCACGGAAGATTATTCACAATAATCTCTATTTTAAAAATTGTTAGAAATAATCAATACTTGAACACATGAGAATGAAATTTTTAAGTATCTTAAAATTTAATTTTTTTGTTTTTTTTGTTGAGATAACATTAATTGGGATATATAAAATAAAATTGATCACTTACCATAGCACGTTAATTAATTAGACTGCTCTTGAATACAGTGTTATTTTAATTTGGGATAGTCGATCAAAGTAAATAATTCCCCTTCACCTGGATGGATTAAGCTTAATGTCGACGGAGCATCGCAAGGCAACCCAGGCAACGCCGGTTGCGGAGGATGCATGTTTTTGTTCTGACAACGGCGCTTTCATTAAAGATTTTGCAGTAAAAATTGGGTGGTGCGGGGCGCTCATGTAACACCCCGCCCTTTGCGGCGGAGGTCACCATACAGTCTTAGTCTTGGGATTGGCCTCACAGACCACCACATGTCCTTCAAGCGGGCTTTGTCCTCCCACACCCTGGGATTGTCTTCCCAGGAGGTCACCCATCCCAGAATTGCTGCACAGCTAGCACGCTTAAATGTGTAGTTCTTATGGGATGAGCTTCCTGAAAAGAAGGTGCACCTTAGTGGTATAGGTAGTCCTATCAATCCTCTTAAATGGCTCATTTTTGGTGGGTGTCACAATCATCCCCACTCAAAGAACGCAACGACCCCGTTGCGGTGACGGTCCCTTTGCGGACTAATCACAAGCCCAGAATCTCCCCCGCTAGGCAGCGGCTGACAAAGCACTTCTTGGGGCCCTCATGTGGGCACTACTTGTTTGCCTGTCAGCATGCGGTCACAGGGTCGCTCTGATACCATTTGTAACACCCCGCCCTTTGCGGCGGAGGTCACCATACGGTCATAGTCTTGGGACTGACCCCACAGACCACCACATGTCCTTCAAGCGGGCTTTGTCCTCACTCACCCGCACCCTGGGAATGACTTCCCAGGAGGTCACCCATCCCAGAATTGCTGCACATCTAGCACGCTTAACTGTGGAGTTCTTATGGGATGAGCTTCCTGAAAAGAAGGTGCACCTTGGTGGTATAGGTAGTCCTATCAATCCTCTTAAGTGGCTCATTTTTGGTGGGTGTCAC
>ONZK01001093.1:65297-101670 GCA_900322385.1 Pharnaceum exiguum | reverse complement strand
AAGTTATGTACAAAGTTGGGAAAAACGGGGGGAGTTTTGTACAAATTTTTCTTTATTTAACTAACTTCAATATTTTTTTTTGTTGAGGAGACTCCATTTCATTAACTAACAAATTTTATTTTGTTACCTCAAAATATTTAACTTTCAAATACCAATTCTACCCCTATCACCTCCACTTCCATATACCTCACTCAAGCGATGCAATAGAGAGAGGGGAAATTCCCTCCCAAAAGCCCTAAACCCTAACCAAACTCATGACGAATTACACCGAAACGAAACTTGAATCAGAAGCTATAAAGTCACTCGGACCCCTCTTCAAACTCACAGAAGTCTTCCTCCTGTACTTACTCCCCTCTCTCTCTCTCCTCTTCCATTTGAACTCCTTTTTTTTTCTTTCACTTTAAACTAACATTTTCTTTTTCCTTTTTTTTTTGTTCTTTTAGGGACGATGGTTATTCTGCGGTCACTCAACGAGCGTCCTCTTTCCCTAAGCACATCGTAAGCTATCTCTTTCTCTTTTTATGTCATTTATTATTCTTTTCTGTTGAATTTTGTTCCTTTTTGTTGTTTTTTCTGTTTTGCCTTTTTTTTTGTTATGAATTGTGATTGTTTTTGTTTTATTATTAGAGATTTAAGTATGACGATGATGATGATGAGGATGATGCTAGTGGAAACATTATTAGCCGCGAAAACTCGGGTTAGTGTAGTGTAGTGACTTATATAGTAATTGGTTTTATCAATTGAATTGCTCATATATGATTATTGTATTAGCTATTGATTATTTTTTTTAAATTTTTTTTGTTTTAGAGGATGGTATTGTGATGATGGAGGATATGGAGCTTGATGAGCAAATGAGTGCACTGGGGCTACCGGTGGTGTTCCAAACTAGCAAACAAGTGAGTTTACTGCTTTACATGTTTGCAGTTTGTATTTTACCCATTTTGATCAAGTAATGATTTTGACTGTGAAGGGTGGGAATTTTTATTAAGTTTTGGAATTGGGTAATTGATATGATATGATATGATGATGTTATGAGAATTCAATTTCTAGTTTGTGTTTTTGAGTTATTATTGCGGAACATAGTGTTGTTGGAAACTGTGATGAGGATTGTGACTTTATGAAAGATTCGGTTTTTTTTTACAACAACGACAGAGTATAATCCCCATTCAATGAAGATGCTCGGGGGTTGCAAACTTGCAATACTGTAAATGCATATCCGCATTGAAGTATTGCTTCCTGCAACTTCACTAAAAATAAGTACTGGAAGTTGTGTTAGCCATTTTGATTAAGTACATCATCACCTAAAGCTGAAAGATAGTGATAATTCTTTCGACTTAATCAGCAATGGACGCGGGCTTTCTTTCTTTTTAAGGAAAAAAAAAGGATGGAGTAGATAGTTGTTATAGATTATGGCGATCAGCCGATCTGTGTGTTTAGGACTGCTGTGCTATTTGGTGAGGCTCAGTTCAAAGAATTTTTGCCGCGTCAAGAATACCTAGGGTTAACTATCAAATAAATGGATAGGGTAGTGGGTTTATAATCTGATGATGCTCAGAGAGCTTACAATTTCTGCATTTATCTGAATTTTTACTGTTGATGGGTTGATTTGGTGAAAGGTTGGCTATCTTATTCAATTATTGAGCTTATTTAGATGATGTTGTTGTCTAGTATGGCATGCCGAATTTTTGTATGATTATTTTTTTTAAAGCTGTTTTCTGCTTTGCTGTTTATTATATGAGGCATGTCCTCTGAGATGGTGATCATTGTAAGTGTTGTTGTTTATGGGTTTAAGACTTTTGTTGGAGACGGAAGAAAATTTCTTTTAATTAGAATTTTGAAGGTCTTGGGCAAGATAGTACTTAACATTTGGTTTGAGCATAAACAAAGAGAAGCTTGCATGGAAGTAAAGTATTTCTGTGAAATTGGTTGTTTATTGCTTAATATCTTGGTCTATTTCCAAGTCAGATTCCAATAACCATATGCAGTTCTAGTTTCATGAGGTGAGAAATCTAAAGAAACTCTCCAAGTGACATGTTCACCAGCCATACTGAATAGCTTCATGGGTGAGAAGTTTCAAAATTTGTCAAAAACCATCTATTTGTTACCGTTGAAAAGTGGTCGAGCTGGGTGAAATTATTAATTTCTGCTTTTGTGTTTGCCTAACCCTGAGCATACACTGTAGTGTTGCATTGTTTACTTTCTCGTGGAATAGTTGAAGGAACTTGTGGGCTTGCCACATGTTGCTAGTATAGTTTGCTTGGTGACAAGTTTTCATTTCAAAAAGTTCTCAAAGCTTCTGCAGTAATGTATGTTTACGTGGTTATGATTTATGATATGTGGAATTGGGCTATTCTAGCTTATATCTGCAGGCTGGTTAGCTTGTTGAGATAATCTATTCTTGAAAGTTGCATCCAACATGTTAATCCCTTCTCATAGTAACAGTGCTGATTGTGTTTTCTAGAATAGGAATCCGCAACAGAAGGGGAAAATTAAAATTACACAGACGCAGAGTCATCATATTGAAAAGAGATCTGAGGACCAGCTGCATGGATCGTGCAGAGCAAGTGAAGAAAGCTTGTCTTTTGCAGAGTCTCAAGATAAATCAGGCAATTCATCTTCTTCATCTTTGCCAGAGCAAACTGATATGTCTTGCTCTGGCTCCTGTGTTAGTGATGAGGTGGTTAGACTATCTAGTGTTGATGGGGTAGAGAAGCTGGCTAGTCTGGCAAGGTGGCCTGCCTGTAATTTGCCTGAGGACTTGGATGCTGAGTTGGACTGTAATGTACTTGAGGAGCATATGCTTGATTGTGTAGCTGCAACTATAACTAGCAATGCACTTGATGCTGAGCATTTGAAACCGGATAGTCCAATGGACGTTGCTGAAGTAGCTTTTGAATGCAACTTGTGGGTTGGCAACACTTGTCCTGAAAGACAAATATCCAATAGAAGTATTGAGCAACATCAAGAAATGGACTTAAGTTTCATGCAGCAAGAAGAAGGAAAAGCCTCTGAGTTGGGTACTAGTGTTATGCAAATTGACCGACTAGGTTCCTGTGACGCGACTGATCATGCTCAGGTTGTCAAAAAGTCTGATGGTATGGCTGTTATTTCCTGTGATAACAATGACAGTGTGAGATGTGAGAACTCCTGTGGGGACTGGAGTGCTGTCTGGGATTCTTACTATATGAGGTACTATTTCTATAATTCTGAAACCCAGGAATCTACATGGTACCCACCTCCTGGCATGGAGAGCTATGGATGTGTTGATGGCTCTCTCATCACTTCTGAATCAAATGAAGAGGTGCCTCTAAATTCTGTTGATACTTCAGTTTCCATAGTTAAAGAGGTAGAACAAGGAGATGAATATGAGTTGGTGGGTAAAACTGCTGAAAATCTCCTAGCACCTAATGAGAATTGTCAAGATGTGAGTTTAACTAGTTCCTCATTAGTTAGAATGGAACAAAGTACTTATTTGAAAAAAGAAGCGCAGCATGTAGACTCCAGTGATGCGGATGCGATTTACCTAAGTGGTAGTCTTTGTGCGAATGGAAGCGGAAGTGGGGATGACTATGTTGTAGCCTGTCTTTCAAATACTAGCAGCTTGACCTGTGCTGATGAAGCAGCAAGTGATGATCATGTCATACAGGATATACCAGCTGCTACCAAAAGGAAGAAGACGAAAAAGAGCAGAAAAAAGAAGAAGGGGTCTAATAATAGCAAGGGAAGTGAGTTTCAAGCTGTTGGAGAGATTGTTGTTGACATAACGAAATATTGGTGTCAAAGATATCTTTTATTTTCCAGATTCGATGATGGTATAGAAATGGATGACGAAGGATGGTTTTCTGTAACTCCAGAAGCCATAGCCAGACATCAAGCATCACGCTGTGGATGTGGCACCGTAATAGATTGCTTCACGGGAGTTGGTGGCAATGCTATTCAATTTGCAAATACGAGTAAACATGTTATTGCAATTGATATTGATCCAAAGAAAATCGATTATGCTCATCATAATGCAGCCATCTATGGTGTTGAAGACAAAATAGACTTCATTAAGGGAGATTGCTTTGCTGTGGCGCCTAAATTGAAGGCTGATGCAGTGTTCCTCTCCCCTCCTTGGGGTGGGCCGAATTATCTTAAAGTCGAATCTTATAACATAAATATGCTTCAGCCCCATGATGGGCAATTTCTTTTCAATACTTTTAGGAAAGTGGCTTCGATGATTATCATGTTCTTGCCTAGAAATGTCGACGTAAGTCAGTTGGCAGAACTAGCTCTATCTGCCAACCCTCCATGGTCACTTGAAGTGGAAAGAAATTTCTTAAATGGCAAGTTGAAAGCAGTCACTGCTTATTTCAGTGAGAGCTCGGTATAGAAGTCAATATGGGTTATGTGAATATTACTTTGCTTTAGTGAGGAAGGCTGGGACTTGGGTGCATTGTACCTCTACGCAGTGCAGATTTTGTAGAGCTGTGTGTATTTTGAGGTTAATGGCTTTTGTAACGGTTCTGTTCAGCAGAAAGTATGTATGAAGTCATTTTCGACTTGTCTTAACTCCGAGATCCCAAATGGTATGTTCTTAGTGTTTAACTGTCTTCTCGAGCTTTAGTTTCTTTCATCCCAACTGATGTGAAGTTGACTTGAGCTGTATAGATTTCTGTAAAAAGAAGAGGAATACAACTCATGAACTCAGACATGAAAGGGGGTGAAATTTCCTCACTAATCTCTTATAAACTGAAGTGTTAGATTGAGGAAATGTTGAGGAAGATGAGAAGAAAAATAGAGAACGATGTAAAACTCGACTGACAAAGTAGACCAAACATGCTCTTGATCCATGATAAAGTTGGGGGCTTATGCTGGCCTATGCCAAATCCTTCAGGCTACATAGACCTATCACTGTAAATTTCGTATTTTGACTATTTTCCACTGATCCATGAACTAATTACTGATATACTCTGGTAGTTCAGAACATTAGACAGGAATTGACATTACCAATCTTACGCTAACAGGATAACACTACTCACCAATATCTGATAACTAGACATCTTTCAATCACTATAGTATACGTTGTACAGTTGTACTTAACTTTCGTTTGTCCATTTCAAATCAAATTACACTAACAGCACAGGTCATTTAAGCTGACACAACTGAAGAGTTATACCAGTTGCTGTTGGAAGTCTTGGAACTTGGAAACTTGTGTAAATATAACAATACACCAGAATGGGTACAAATTTTCTTTACGTCATGTAAGAAGATATAACTGCATGAATTTCAACACGAGTACATGAATGATAACTACTCGTATAGCTGAAGATGTGTACTTTCTTGTGCCAGAAACAGAAATGCACATAGTACATTCGCCATTACATCCACATTATTTCTTAGTTGATGATGTGTTTCATTATCAAATGGTAGGCAACAGTAAGACTTGGTCCCATATGGGACTCACAGAAAATATCAGCTGCCTTTTACTGAGAGACACAAATCCAGACGCACAAAATCTTTCAAAGCAAAAAGTCACCACCCAAAAACAACAAAAAAATTTAATAAAAATAGAACTATCTAATCATTAAATCACCAAACCAAAACATCATCCTTCCAAATACGAGCACACTCTCACACCCTCATCATCCCACTTGGCATCTTAGGGAAATCCACATGAACCAATAGAATGTCAAGAAACTTCATCACCAAATATACTCATTAGATAGACCAAAGTACACAGTTCACAGTTAACACTCACTCAATCACAGTATCACACTACTGTCTCTCTACTCCACTCTCTTTCCTCCTCTCAGCCAAACAAAACTCAACCATTAAAAATACTTTATTTCCCTCTTTTCTCAATCACACCACATTTCACCTTATACTACCACGTGTCCTCACCTCTGCCCATTAACAGAAAAAACAGAAAAACCAAACCAAAACCTCTGTTTTCCTCTGTTTTTAACACCCCCACTTCCCATCAAAATTTCTCAAAGGGGAGAAACTAAAAGGGAAAACTAACAAATACCCTTTTCAATTCTCCCTTCAAATAACACAAATTCACCTTTCTTTCAAAAATTTCTTCCAAGATCATCACATTTTTCTAGCTCAAAATAACAGAGTTTTTACAGCTATGGCATCAGTTGTATCATCACCATTTACACTACCCAACACAAAAACAGACCATTTAACCTCAATTACACAGAAAAACTATTTCTTGCACTCATTCAGAAGCTACAATAACATAAATAAAAGTAAAAACCAAAGGGTGTCAAGAAAATACAACAAAATAAGAGCTGTGGTAGGAAATGGTCTTTTTACACAAACATCACCAGAAGTTAGAAGAATTGTCCCTGAGAAAAGCATAAATTTACCCACAGTAAAAATTGTCTATGTTGTTCTAGAAGCTCAGTATCAGTCATCATTGTCAGCTGCAGTTCAAAGTTTGAATAAAACAGCTGACTTTGCTAAGTTTGAGGTTGTTGGGTACTTAGTTGAGGAGCTTAGAGATAAGAACACATATAATGATTTCTGTAAAGATCTTGAGGATGCTAATATATTCATTGGGTCATTGATTTTTGTTGAGGAGTTAGCAGTAAAAGTGAAAAATGCTGTGGAGAAAGAAAGGGATAGGATGGATGCTGTGTTGGTTTTCCCATCAATGCCTGAGGTTATGAGGTTAAATAAGTTGGGTACATTTAGTATGTCACAGCTTGGTCAGTCAAAAAGTCCTTTCTTTCAGTTGTTTAAGAGGAAGAAGCCTGGAAGTGCTGGCTTTGCTGATCAAATGCTTAAGCTTGTTAGGACTTTACCTAAGGTGTTGAAGTATTTGCCTAGTGATAAAGCTCAGGATGCTAGGTTGTATATTTTAAGTTTGCAGTTTTGGCTTGGAGGGTCACCTGATAATTTGGTTAATTTTCTGAAAATGGTATCAGGGTCTTATGTGCCTGTGCTGAAAGGTACTAAAATCGAGTATTCGGACCCGGTTTTGTACTTGGATACTGGTATCTGGCACCCTCTAGCACCTTGTATGTATGATGATGTGAAGGAGTATTTGAATTGGTATGGTACTAGGAGGGATGCTAGTAGTAAGCTGAAGAGGCAAGATGCTCCTGTGATAGGTTTAGTGTTGCAGAGGAGTCACATTGTGACTGGTGATGAAGGTCACTATGTGGCTGTGATCATGGAGCTGGAAGCTAGAGGTGCTAAGGTGATTCCGATTTTCGCTGGCGGGTTGGATTTCTCAGGGCCTGTTGAGAAGTACTTTGTTGATCCTATCACCAAGCAGCCCATGGTGAACTGTGTGGTGTCTCTGACAGGGTTCGCCCTCGTCGGGGGTCCGGCTAGGCAGGATCATCCTAGGGCTGTTGAGGCCTTGGGGAAGCTTGATGTTCCTTACATTGTTGCATTGCCCTTGGTTTTTCAGACCACTGAAGAGTGGCTAAACAGCACCTTGGGTTTGCACCCTATTCAAGTGGCTTTGCAGGTTGCTCTCCCTGAATTGGATGGTGGTATGGAGCCTATTGTTTTCTCTGGCCGTGATCCTAGGACAGGCAAGTACTTAGTACCACTTTTGAGTTTTCTATCTATTGTTTAACTTTATAATGTGAATGTTTGTGCTTATTCTTGGTGTTAGCATAATAATGTTATTTGGCTCAGTGGGATAAGTGCTGTTTTAAGTAAATTAATTGGTACTTCTGCATATTCGAGATGAATATCTTGGATTAAATATATCCACCTTTACTTTGGTAATACCGAAATGTCTATAAAATGCGAGTCTTCTCGAACTAATGTTGTGTTTACTGTGTGCAGGAAAATCACATGCACTTCACAAGAGAGTGGAGCAGCTGTGCACAAGGGCAATTAAGTGGGGCGAGTTGAGAAGGAAAAAGAAGGTATTTTTCAGTCCTATTTTTGTCTGTTTGTGTTGCCTTGGGATTACTTCTTGAGAACATGAGCTTCAATGAATATGTTAAGTCTTTTGAGTTTTGAGGTAGTCTTTGTCACAATTCTATGAAGTAATCTTGAATATTTGGCATGTTATTGGTGAGTCCATAGTTCGTTGTCAATTGTTTAAATGACTTTTAAATACCTATTGTGAAACGAAATAACATAATTGCATGGTCTTGTATCAGTAACCATTAACAATCAGTGATAGAATGGTCAAGTTTACATCCTGACCCCGAGCACCCCCATTGAATGGGGATTTACACTCGGTTGTTGTTGTTGATAAAATGGTGAAGTTCTCAAGTCTGAAGGAAGAAAATAAAGAATGAGATGTTGTAGCCTCAACAAAACCTTTGTCCATAATAATGATCTGTGTCCCTTTATCTTCCCTTAAGCTTTCGATTGGTTGAGTATTTGAGTACACCTTTAATGCTGTATGCATGACTAAAACAACACATCTGACCTCTTACCAATCTATGGGTGGATTGTGATTTTTCCGAGTAATTGTTATTGCTAACCTGTTTAAGGGGAAAATGGGGACAGCAGCACAGTCTGCTATGTTTAATCATTTGAATTTGGTAACAGCTTGCTCAATTGAGATTTGAGACAGAGAATTGACTTTATTTACTCAATTTTGTAGGCTGAGAAGAAGCTTGCCATCACAGTCTTCAGCTTCCCTCCTGACAAAGGAAATGTCGGAACTGCTGCTTACCTTAATGTGTTTGCCTCCATTTATTCTGTACTGAAAGAGCTCAAAAAGGACGGTTACAATGTTCAAAATCTACCCGAGAATGCTGAAGATTTGATTGAAGATGTGATTCATGACAAAGAGGCTCAGTTCAACAGCCCCAATCTTAACGTTGCATATAAGATGAATGTAAGGGAGTACCAGAAGCTGACTCCTTATCAAAACCTACTGGAAGAAAACTGGGGAAAGGCCCCTGGCAACCTGAACTCCGATGGGGAGAATCTGCTGGTCTACGGTAAACAGTATGGAAATGTATTCATTGGGGTGCAGCCTACATTTGGGTATGAAGGTGATCCTATGAGGCTACTTTTTTCTAAATCTGCTAGTCCCCATCACGGATTTGCTGCATATTACTCTTATGTGGAGAAAATATTTGGTGCTGATGCTGTTCTTCACTTTGGAACTCATGGATCACTTGAATTTATGCCTGGAAAGCAGGTATGATTTTGTCTACTGCTGTTTTTACTTTTCTTGATGTCCTAGTGCTACTGTTGTCTCAGGTGTTCCAATATAATCTCGTCGAAACAACTTGGCTGATAGTTCCTGTTTCTGTGTACAGGTGGGAATGAGTGATGTCTGTTTCCCTGACAGCCTTATCGGGAACATTCCCAATATCTATTACTATGCCGCCAATAACCCATCTGAAGCAACTGTTGCAAAACGTCGTAGTTATGCCAACACCATCAGTTATTTGACTCCTCCAGCTGAAAATGCTGGGCTTTACAAGGGGCTCAAGCAGCTGAGCGAACTCATTTCCTCATACCAATCCTTGAAAGACTCAGGCAGAGGTGAACAGATTGTGAACTCCATCATCAGCACAGCAAGGCAGTGTAATCTTGACAAAGATGTGGACCTTCCTGAGGAAGGAGTTGAACTCTCCTCAAAGGAAAGGGATCTCGTTGTCGGGAAAGTCTATTCCAAAATTATGGAGATTGAGTCCCGGCTACTGCCATGTGGACTGCATATCATTGGTGAACCTCCTTCAGCCTTGGAAGCTGTAGCCACCTTGGTTAATATTGCAGCCTTGGACCGTCCTGAAGAAAATATTTCTGCTCTCCCATCTATACTGGCTGAAACTGTTGGAAGGAACATCGAAGATCTTTACAGAGGAAATGACAAGGGTATCTTGAAAGATGTTGAACTTCTCAGACAAATCACTGAGGCTTCTCGTGGAGCTATTGGCGCTTTCGTGCAGAGAACAACTAATGATAAGGGCCAGGTTGTTAATGTCAATGACAAATTGAGTTCACTCCTTGGGTTTTCTTTGAATGAACCATGGATTCAGTACTTGTCGAACACCCAATTTTACAGAGCTGACAGGGAAAAGTTGAGGACTCTCTTTGCCTTCTTGGGAGAATGTTTAAAGTTGGTTGTGGCTGATAATGAGCTAGGAAGTTTGAAACAAGCACTTGAAGGAAAGTATGTTCTACCAGGTCCTGGCGGTGACCCAATCAGGAATCCGAAAGTTCTGCCAACTGGTAAAAATATTCATGCGTTGGACCCACAATCTATTCCCACCACTGCGGCCATGTCAAGTGCAAAGATTGTGGTTGACAGATTGCTTGAGCGTCAGAAAGCTGATAATGGGGGAAACTTCCCTGAAACAGTTGCACTAGTGCTGTGGGGAACTGATAACATTAAGACTTACGGAGAGTCACTTGCTCAGGTCTTATGGATGATTGGGGTGATGCCCATCTCTGATGCCTTTGGAAGAGTCAACAAAGTAGAACCTGTTAGCCTTGAGGAACTTGGAAGACCTAGGGTTGATGTTGTTGTCAACTGCTCTGGAGTTTTCAGAGACCTCTTCATCAACCAGGTACATATGATTTTGCTCTTTTTTATTTTATGCTAGTGTCATAGTAGTTTTTAGTATCACTAATATATCTGTAAAAAAATATGGAAGCAGAAAGCTGAAAATTGTATTAAGAAAAAGACTACTTCGGTCTTCAATAATTATCTGACATTTGGAGGATTATTATACCTTCTCCCCCAAATTTGTGCAAATGTAATTTTATCGTCCTACTTGAGTTGGCCTCTTTTCATGACGATTCTTATTCTTAACATTCTTTTGTGTTATCAGATGAATCTCCTTGATCGGGCTATTAAAATGGTAGCTGAACTTGATGAGCCAGTAGAAATGAACTATGTGAGGAAGCACGCTCTTGAACAAGCCGCGACCCTTGGTGTCGACGTGAGAGAAGCAGCTACTAGGGTCTTCTCCAATGCCTCTGGTTCATACTCATCAAACATCAACCTTGCTGTTGAGAACTCCTCATGGAACGATGAGAAGCAGCTACAAGACATGTACTTGAGCAGGAAGTCATTTGCCTTTGATAGTGATGCACCGGGTGTTGGCATGACTGAGAAGAGGAAGGTCTTTGAGATGGCTCTAGCAACAGCTGATGCCACCTTCCAGAACTTGGACTCTTCAGAAATTTCTCTTACTGATGTGAGCCACTACTTCGATTCAGACCCCACAAATTTGGTTCAGGGATTGAGAAAGGATGGAAAGAAGCCCAGTGCTTACATTGCTGATACCACCACAGCTAACGCCCAGGTGAGAGCACTAAATTCTTTCACCTACTACTCTGAAAACTGAGGGTAAATCTTTGATTTTCTGCATTGAATACTGTGGCAAGTGAAGGTGTGTTATAAATTATGCATACTGATACAATTTTTGGAAATGTTTGAGACTGCTGGATACTGGGAGTACACCTGACATAATACAATTTGTAGGCTCAGAATATGATATCTACATCTCTTAACATGAATCCAACAAACAGCTACAGAATTTTGTGTCCATATTGTAGGATCCCCAAAAGAATAGAACAAATTGTAAATGAACCTTAGTTCCATGACAAAATCTAATATTGAAGGTTATTTTCCTGTAGGTGCGTACTCTCTCTGAGACTGTCCGACTGGATGCACGCACAAAGCTGTTGAACCCTAAGTGGTACGAGGGAATGCTTTCCACTGGATACGAGGGTGTGCGTGAGATTGAAAAGCGGCTCACCAACACTGTTGGATGGAGTGCCACCTCTGGTCAAGTTGACAACTGGGTGTATGAAGAGGCCAACACCACTTTCATCAAGGATGAAGAGATGCTCAAGAGATTGATGAACACCAACCCCAACTCTTTCAGGAAGTTACTGCAGACATTCTTGGAGGCCAATGGTAGGGGTTACTGGGATACTACAGAGGATAACATCGAGAGGTTGAAGGAGTTGTATTCTGAAGTTGAAGACAAGATTGAAGGCATCGATAGGTAAATAATGTACAATAAGCTTGTGAATACGCGAAATACTCTAAATGTGAATTGTTATAGAGCTTTGTTTTCAGTTGACTCTGATATGTAAAGACTCATTCCGCAGAATTCATTACTTGACAATAACAGTTTCGAAAAATCCCTTTGATATAGAGTGAACTTTACTTATCTGCCTGAAGCCCGGAAATTTACTGTCTAGCTACAGTGAGACATGAATCAAAATTTGTTCCTGAACTTCTTTAGCACCATACAAAAGGAAGTTTAAAAAGTCAGAAACAGCCTGTCTTTTTCTTTTCTTTTTTTTTGAGTACATCCTTACTCCCAACACTCCCATGAAATAGGTTTACGTAGGGTTGTTAACTTGTCGAGAAAAATGCATTTTAGAACTAAGCTAAGAGCCATGCTATTGCTTATCTTAGTTTTCTTTTTAATCTTGCTTACCTTAGTCATACTACTACTTGGGTAGAACAGATTTCAGTTTTTGGATTTTGACAGTACAATCCAGTAAGCAGGGACAAGAGGGAAAGATGAACAAATAGATCTTTCGTAATATTCAAAATTTACATACAATCGGAAGCTTGTTAGAAAGAATGAACACATTTCCTGAGGAACCTCTGCCCACGGAATTTGAATGATAGAGACACACATCTACAAAAACCCTTCCCCCTTTGAGGGAAAGAAAATTAACCAAAAAAAGAAAAAGAAAAACAAGTATCATTTGGAAGTGTTACATATGCCTGCCTTTCTAGTTTCTGTTCTGAATGCTATTTTTCTTTTTCTTTAATGGCAAAAGAATGAACCTGTCCTTCACATCATACCAGCTCCATAAGAAGAGGATCACCAGCAGCCATTACTCTAATAAGCTTGATGAATTCTTGTTCGGTAGATACACTCCAGGGGTGAACAGCCGGCACTTGGGCTGAGTAGAAAGTTGAATTTGCAGGTGGTGGTTTATTCTTATAGAGCATTGTGTTGAGAACTGGATCAAAGTTTTGCGGCGAATCCATTGCCAGATAGAACATAGGCAATGCAACCTTCTGATGTATTTCCAAGTCCCCTACTAATGCTACGAGATCAACAAAGTCATCGACAGATCGTCTAGGAACAAAGAATACCTCAGAGCTGCATATTGTGAGGTCCTTATCACTTTTGACAGCTTCCTTGTAGTTCACTTGGAAATGAGCTGGCATCGAAGTCACCACTTTCTTTACCATTTCCGCTTGTTTACTGAACCAATCGCCACTGCTGGCTGAGACAGTACTCCATGACTTTGAGACCTGAAAATAATCAAACCAGTAGGATAAGCAAAGGGACTGTCACAAACCACTAACCATAACTTAAAAGGAAAGAGTACAGAGCAAGAAAAGGGTCAGCGAACATGGACCAAAATGGAATGAAGAGTGAGCTTCCATGTTTTTAATATATTTAAAAAAACACTCCAATCTGGCAATGCACATGACACAAGAAATGGTGCATTTATGAGTGGATAAACTACATCAAATGGATTGCTGTGGGATTCAACTGCCATCCACTCCCCCGCAAATGATGTTTACAAGAATATAGCATGCGAGAAGCAGATGAAACTGAGAGTTCTGTTCCATGGTACCTGATTGGTGATCCAGAGCTTTGTTTTGTCAGCTTGCACGAGATTCCAATAATTAAGAATGGTATTATCTTGGAGAAAAAGAAATCCTTCAGCACTCGAGTATCTGCTCATGATCTTAGGAAGCTGCCTGTAGATCATATTAATACAGTATTAGTAGTCAATAAACTAACAACAAGCAGAGGAGAAATTTTAGGCGAATTTCGGAATTTCCACAATTACTTAAGAGTAATATCTTACAGAAATTTCCACAAAATCAAAGTAATCCAACAAAAACAACAAACAAGACTTTTAGAACCCTGAAATTCAAGTGAAGCAAGTAACAAAGCAGCAGTTAAGTAGCAGCAGAGGTTCACATAACATACTCATGGTTTATCAATACGGCAATACCAATCAGCACACTCACGTCACCCTTGTGAATTGAGATGCACATGAAACGAGACAAGAAACATATAGAATGTAACAACAGCAGTAGTTATAAGTTCCTCGGAAATAAGGTCATCAAATCCAGCTCTTAAGCAGTTAAGCTTACAAAATGGGTACGCAATCGCAAATTGCCCGAATACATCTTTATTTCTTCATTCAAGGTCGCAATCAGATATTAAATTCTCCAGGAATATATCAGAATAAGTGTGACATATTGCCTATAAGATTGAAATCGCTTAATGTAGTTTCCAGCATCTACACTAAATAGCCAAACGAAGTAGTGGGTTGGATTGCAGATGTTAGACGACCTGTCAAATAACTTCCTAAGCAAACATATTAAAAGAGTAGCTCTCCAAATAGGCTTAAAAGACTAATATCTTGATGCAAGAAGTATAATGCAATTAAAACAGTTGATGCCCTGTCGCTATCAAGTTCAGACACCACTTAAAGCAGTTGGCCATCTATCTGTTGGGGAGATTTAATCAACAACCAGAGGTCAATATAATTATTTTTTATTCATTTTGGAAACCAATACAAACAATAAACGACATCCTCAGTTTTTATACCTCCAAAATGAGTAAGCAATTTGATTCTCTCAATCTCTCATCAGATGTGCAAAAGATGAAAACAGCATGGTTTTTTTTTTTTTTTGGAAAATCAGTCCTCTCAAATTAGGAATTACATACATACTTTTTTACATCTTCATTTCAAGGTCACTAGTACGTTCAAATACTCTATTTTTCTCCAATAAAATATCTCATTTAGGTAAGACATATGAGTTTAGAAGGTTGGAAACTTGAAATAATATACCATCAAATGTAGTGTCCACCAGATATCTTCACTAACAACCCAACCGTAAAATGTAAACTAACTACCTAAAATAAGTATTGGGATGGACTGCAGTTGTTAGATGAGCAATGAGCTAACCTGTTAAACAACTTCTTAAGCCAACTATATCCAAAAGAGTAGCTTTCTAAATAGGCTCAAAAGACTTCTATGTTGACTCAAAAGGTAAAATTCAATCAAACAGTTGATACCTTGACATTATCAAGTTCAGATAACACTTGCTGTTGGCTATCTGTCTGGTATTTCTTCTTAACAACTAGAGGTCAACATATAACATATTTATTGGAGACAATATTAAAAAAAAAAAAGTTTAATTTTTCACGTATTATATGATCAGTATTATTTAACTTCTTATCAGGCGAAATGTTCAAATACTCCGACAAGAAAAGAAATGCATTCAAAAGAGACAACTGGCAACGTAATTAGATGAACTTACTTGTATACGAAATCTAACTGCCCTTGATCTACAGCAAGATCTTGATTCTTCTGAGCAGACAAAATGATAACAGTTTTGAAGATCCGGCCATAAAGCAATCTCCACTCCAAGGCTGTACGTTCAACAGGGCCACTGCAAAACATGACTAGCACGACATTGCCAAAGTTCTTCCTCCATCTGATCAAGTTACCAATTTCATAGTTCACCGAACCCGTTTCTTCCACTCCAAGATGAACAGAAGGCAATTTTTGTGGGACAAACTCCTTTCGATCCCCATGACCAATAGCTGCACGAGGCCGGTCTATTTCCAAGGACATTAGTCTTGGCTGCTGGTACCCAACAGCAAGCAAGTCCTGAAGCCAAGCAGCTGTAAGTTTGACATCCTTCTCAGTCCAAAATCTTTCTTCTGCCATTGCAAAGCTCAGTTCCAGGATCTTTTCAAAGAGGGTATTCCTGTGAGATCTCCACGTAACCAGAAAATCTATCAGACGACGCACATTGACATGAAGATCCTTTTCCTCAGAGAAGGGGTACGCTTCAACTCTATCATATCTATGAACAGTGGGAGGGTAAACAGCAACATAACCACCGATTTCCCACAAAAGCCTCTGTGACCAATAACCTCTCATCACATCAGAAGCCATACTACTGACAGAAGCAGGAAGCATCAAACCCCAAAACGCTGAAGTATGGTAAAGTGTATTAAAAGAGTTAACCGGAACCATCACTCCTTGTGGCAAAGCAACCTTCGGGGCACGTTCATCAAACCTTATATCGAATGCATCCAACTCCGGTTTCCTAGTAAAATAGAAAACCGAATCAACATCAGGAAGACCATTAGAGATCCCTTGCTGAATAAACTGCTTGCCACCAAACACTTCAGTGAAATACTCCTCATGCCCGATCTCGCCCACATTCTCGAGAGGCAACCCCCTAGGCCAAACAGACCGCTGTCCAAAATGTATATACGGATTAACAACCGTCCTATTCGGATTCTCATGAGTGTACTGCAACAAGATCTCCTGCCTAGCCTGCTCCCCTACAAGCTCCACATCAAAATGCTTCCCTAAATCACCATCAATCACATCCCCTCTATCATCAGCATCAAATATCCTAGTCCCCCCATGCTGAATAGCAAACAAATACCCTACCGTCTTCCTAACATACGAATCATACGGCAAGTAATCCAAAACCCGAAACCCAAGTTTCGACTGCGTATCCAATGACAAGAATATAGCCCCCTTCAAACTCCAATCACCAGGAGTCCTAGAATTCCCTACAGCAAGAACCTGCCAACCTTTAATCCTAACCAAACCCTTAATCGAATCACTCGGATAATCCGAAACCGACACAATGATCCATTTCTCAGCCTTAAAGCTAGCATAAGGGGTAGATTTATCCACAATAGGCCTCACATGGTTCCAATCAATCTTGGGAAAATGCACAGTCTCTAATTCTTGTGTCTTACTCTCAAAGCACAAAAGAGCAGCATTATCACCAACATTTCTAAGAAAGTAAAGTGCAACAGCAGTAGCTAATATAACAATGATTGTAACAACTTTGTACAAGTTATCAGATACCCATGTTGCAAAATCTAAGCTTTTTGCCTCTGAGTAACGGCTAGCATGTTGTAAAGATGTTGGTAAGTGGTTGTTTCTCACCTGAGATGATGTTTTTGCTGGTTTTGGTGATGACCCTTTTGTTGGTGGTATTCGATCTTGGACCAACATTTGTATAAATCTATGTTTTTATGCAAAAATAACAAATACCCAGATAGCAAAATCCTATCTTTTGTATAAAATGATGTTTTTTTTGCAAAAATAAAAGATACCCAGATGGAAAAATGGTGTCTTTTGTAAAAATCTTAAGTTTTTTTGCAAAACTAAAACATACCCAGATAGCAAAATGGTGTCTTTTGTTACACTATGTGGTTTCACTGAAATAAACTTGACTCACTATTGACTTAATAAGAGATCTGATGGCTATTTTCTCTTTTGTGTTTTTCTTGTTTTCTCTGCCGACAAATGAAGAGGAAAGTGAAGTGAAGTGATTTGGTTGAGCTTGAAATGCAAGTAAGTTTAGTAGTATTATTGTGTGTGTTAGCGTTTGGTGAGAAGGGAAAGGAGAGAGAATGGAGTAGAGCAGTGGAAGGTAGAGGAGCTGTCGTGTTCCTTAGGTAGCATTTCGTTTTTCAGCTTTCTCTTTTTTGTTCTGTCTTTCTTTTTCTTTTTCCTTTTTCTTTCTTTCTTTGATTTGATCTGTGGAAATGTTTTTTTTATTTGGTTCAATGATCTTTGGAAATAAAGTAATACATAATTTTGTTGTTTCTTTTGGTTAATCACATGGGAATAATATTGATTGGGGTAAAGAGTAAAGACTTGTCAGGAAGAAATGTTACATTTGTTTTTCTTTTTGGTTTCCCAATTTTTTTAAAGGGTGAAATAAATTTCTTTTGTTTTGCTGTTCCAATTGGAAGTTTGTTTGTTGGGTTGTTTGGCTGCTGTTTGAGGATAGATGAGACTTGATGGTGATAGTGATGACTGAGAAGAAGAAAAATGGCACTGGCAGCTGTACTGTTGTCAGTGAGTTTAATGCCTCCAATTCTTAGGTACATCGGGTGTACGGGTACACCTTATGAATTTATAAGTAATATTACAACAAATATCATTAGTCACATTTTAATGCCACTAGTCAGTCCCTTTGTAATTAGTTATAAATTAAAAAGGTGTACCGGTACACCCGGTTTACCAAAGACTTGCTGGTTTAATGCTTGCTTTCACTGCAAGACTGCACTGTAGAAGTGGAGAGAGTCAAGATCTTGATCTTGCCCCAATATCCCTTATTAATCATATACTCCCCCAATATCCCTTATTAATCATATACTCCCCAAATATTTGGGAGTACTCCGTATGAAATAACTTTTAAAAAAAATTTATATGAAATAAACGCTCCAAGAAGTCTTGTAACACCCGGTGTAAATTTACGTTGTGACTAATAATAGTTGTAAAATTGTGACTAATAAATATGTGATACTGACTAATAGTATTTCAAGAGTGACTAATTAGTTTTTGATGACTAATAATACTTACAATATGACTAAAAATATTTTAAAAGTGACTAATAGCTATAAATATGTTGCAATACTTCAATAAAAAAGGACCTGAGGTAAACTTACACCGGACGTATATAAGACTTGGAAGAATCAAATAGGGGTTACCAATAAATTAAAAAGATTTACTAATAATCGATTGCATAAACTTTTTTCTAAGTCCTAAATGTTATTAACTTTGGTCTTTGGAATAACTCCTGCTTACGAAAATTGCAATTAAAACGTACAAACCTTCTCTAGATTTTTTTTAAGGGGATCTTCTCTAAATCATTATGAACTATTAAGTGCACTTAGACCTATCATTTAGCGAGGACATGACCTTAGATAGGAGTTCTTCGAGAACGAGGATTAGGGTACTAGAATGTTATGGTAGGATGTTAGACCTGCTATGATAGAGTGTAGTGTTAGCCTATGAGAACTTGGTGAGTCTAGTATTTCTGTTGTTCATGTTGTGTTTGCACTTATGCGTTTTTATATTTTAGTGGATTGTCATAAAAAAAAAAGTGACAATAGATGCACCATAGTGTTTATTTATACGTACCCCTTATACGCATTAGTCATGGTAGTGTAGCTATTTGGTTTGTTAGAATGCTATTCTCACACACACACTCGCCCTTGCACGCATTATGTCTCCAATTTAAATACCCACTTGCCTGGCATAGTTGTATCGCGCCAAAGTGACTACCTTATAACAAAAAAATAATAATAAAAAAGAAAAATTGGGTTCATGTGCTCTGAATAATGACGGTCCAAATCGTGAAATGATCGTCATATCAATCAAATTACTACGGAGTAGAAGAATCTATGAGTATGTCATTCCAAAGATGCACAAATTATTGGATCTGATCCCCTATCCCCTATTATTGATAATGTCATTTAGCTAATGAATCAATTTAGTATTGTCATTAGCTTTCACATGGATTTGTCATGAACCTTTTTAAAGTTATCTTCCTTGTGTCTGATTGATCCTCTGAAGGTTGCTTCTACTACGTATATTGTAAGCCTAGTGGGCTACCGTTAGCAATTGGCCGATGGCGAATTTGTTTCTCTCCTTATTTTTCTGTCCTGGGCTGTACTCATGTGTACTTAATTTTGTAATATAGAGTTCTTACAATAATTTACTGTCTCAACTCCCAAATGATTTTTTTTTGGTGTTAGAAGCCCTTAATAATTAATACGGAGTAGGAATCCAAGGAGAGCTAGAAGCCCTTAATAGTTAATAGCTTCTGAAATTACAGCTCTTGGCCTAGCTCGGCTGATATTGTCATCAAACAATATGTGGGGGTGGGGGTCATCAAACAACATAACAGGTGCTGGTGCTTCACTGCTCAGACTGAGCCAATCTGCAACAACATCAGCTCAAATGATATTGAAAAAAAATTTGTAAGAGAAAATGTTTGTTCTACAATGAATTTGATGCCACTAATTTCATTTCCGTCCCATTTGCTTGATCCTGTCTTTGATCAGACTATCATAAATAACCTGTATAAATTAAAGGAATACATTTTTTTGTTATCTTATTGACACTAAGAAGAAGATCGGTATTGTATATTGGTGAGAAAAAAGTCAAAAAACAACTACAATATGGTGTGCACTCATGCCGTAAGATATGAGAAAAAACTTGGGTGACCTTCCGTGTGCCTAACCCATTAAAATTTTTGTCAACCTCTCACAAGGATATTTTGTTAACTAAAGAGAGAAAAGGCTAACTTGTACTACCGAATTAAAAACCCACCGAATCAGTTTAGCTATCTCGGTAAGGTATATGTTTCCTCTTCCTTTTGTCCATGTATGTCTCCTTGTTGTCTTTTCCTACAAATGGATCCCAAGTGTCCTCCCTAAGGGCTTTTATTGGATTCAACGTTAATCATCCTATAAAGTATTGTTCTCATATTTACTGTATGTTGTATATATTTTTGTCATTTGGCAGATGAGTTAGGGGATTAAATCTCGAAATGAGAACCTATGTTTATTTACCGAAGTCTATTATATGTGTGTCTATGAATAAGCTAAAGTGTGTTTCTTACCCATGAGCCCTGAGAGTTTTGTATGTAATGTTGGCTATCTTGGGCATGATTGGGTGTTTCTTGCTAACTTGTTTGATTTAGCAATTTATATTTCACAAAAATCTATTTGAACCTGTTTCATATAAGAGATGTGGTCATTAATGACATAAAATGTTGATTAATAATGTATCCTAAGTGATTTTAAATGATCACCTGGTGGTCATTATTAGTGACCATGTATCATAGACGAGTTAATACAAAATTTTCTGTTGTATTTTGGTATAAAACTAGTTTGTGAAACTTAATTTGGATTTGATGAATACTTTGAATCTTTCATTATTGAAAATTGAACTTTAAAATTAATTTTCATTATTTTTCGGTCAACAAAATAGGAGTCATTTATTCATGAGCAATTTGTAATTTTCTTTTACTAAAAAATAAAAATAATTTGCAAAATATATTGAAACCCGCCCATATCATAGAGTTGAAAGGCGAGGCCAAATTCGACCATAAAATCATTAATGAATTGGATATACATTCAATATAAAAGTCCAGTTGGTATCTGATTTGCACCCGAATTTAAACAACTCCATCTATAATACATGGTGTAGTTTTTAAAATAAAGTAATGAGACCATACTAAAAATAAGAATAAGATTTCAGAGTGACAGTCACATTCTCAAATTTCACAGACGCATCATATCCTTAATCTCAATTCTCACACGGGGGTAAGGGGTTCGCACCAAAGATACACCTACGAATCTCCACATGACGACATCCTAGAAATATCAAAAAATCAACCGCAACTCACCCCAACCGTCCATCACAAACAAACTTTCAAATTCCCCCTCATCTCCACCCTCCATTCACTTCACTTCCCTTCACATTACCCCACACACTTCCCACCTCAGTAACAACCTAACTTAATCACAACCGTCTATCTCAAAACAAACTTTCAAATTCCTCTCATCCCCACCGTCCATTCCCCTCCCCCTTCTTTCTACATTTCAGTATTTCACTACAAGAAACAGTTCCACTAAAAAAAAAAAAAAACAAATATCCCACTCCACTCTCCTCTCTCAAGAAATTCAAACCATATATAAATACCCCGCCATTTCATTTTTCCTCATTTCCTCATTTTCACTTTTTCTCTTCATTTAACTTTCTAGAGAGAGAGAGAGAGAGAAAATCTCACATATTATTATTAATTAATATTAACAATGTCGGACGAAGAAAGTGACGAACTAAATAATACTATTAATAATATTAATATTAAAAATAATAAGAAGAAAATTCTGCCATTTCCAAGCTCACTCGAGCTCACTGCTGCTTCAGCTCTCCTTCTTCTCTGCGACATTGTGCCTCTCCCACTGTACGTAACTCGACTACTCTCTCTCTCCTTTCTCAATTTTCAATTTTTTAAATTGTTTCTTTAATTTCACTATCTTTTGTTTTGTTTTGGTTTTTTATTAGGTCGAAGGAAGTAGAGAAGATGAAGGAAGAGGAGAGAGAGAGGAATGCTGCGAGTATAAAAGTGAAGAAGACGATGGTGACGAAGATGAAGAGTATTGTTGAAGCTTGTCATGATGAGGATGATATGAAGACGCCGTCGTGTGAGTCAACGTTGACGATGACGACGACAATGGCGAGTTTCGGTGACGAGGTTTCTGCTGAAGAGTATCGTCGGAGGAGGATTCATCTGAAGAAGCTTATGGCTCGTTGCCGTGACTTGAAGCTCAAGGTAAAGACCTCTTTTCTTTTTTCTTTTATTTTATTTTTCATTTGCTCTTTTGAGTTTCTTTTTTGTTTGATGAATAATATAGTTGAATAAATATAAACTTTTATTTTGAGTTTGATTTTGAGTTTACTAATTGCGACATGTGACGAATTTAGATGATGCTCTGTTTTTCGTTTGTTCAAACTCAATAATTCAAATTAATTTCGGCGTAATGTATACGTTTCTATTTATGTTCTTGAAATTCGTCTTTGTTGATTTTCTTCTTTTTCTCATTTGAACTTTTTTTTTGTTTATTTAGTAATGTTACTTAAATTATCTTCCTCTTTTGTTTTTTCTTGATTTTCCTTTTTTTTTTGTTAAAGTTCGAAATTGAGTTCACTAGTTCATTAGTTGCTTGTAAAGTAAGGTAAAAGCTAGGATAGACGAAATTGAGCTCTGTTTGACGAACTGCTACGCAATTTGACGGACATTACGTTTGTAGTTAAATTCGAACATGTCGTTTGATGTTCTGCTTTTTAATTATGTTGTTCTCTGTGGTTGAATTTGTGTATCTTTAATGGAGTTTCGAAGAACTTCTCTCTGTATGTAACTGAGATTTTTTTTTTTGTTGTAATGATGAAATTTGAAATATTTGGTTTGGAGCGAAATTCAGTTCGAGACGAAATTTGAATTTTCAAACTGGGACATTGACATTGTAGCTTGTTCGATAAGATGAAACTGAACTAATATCTTCTGAGTTCTGTGTGAGTGCGATGATACTCATTTCGTTTCATCTCATCAACAACTATTTAATCATAACTCACTAGGCTATAAATTCAAATTAATCAATTCGACTGGGAAGTAAACTGATGTTATTGCTTGTGTAGTAAGCAAGTTAAATTAAATCCAGTCGTGCACTTATGCGTATACAAATAGAGACAATTTGTTTTTTCTTTTCTTCTCTGACTGTATATAGAGACTTTAGGGAGAGAGAAAATTCATACATTGAGTAGAGTTGATTTTTTTTTTCTTCAAATTTTGATGGGATACATTGAGTTGAGTTGTGTTGAGCTTTTGTTGCCACAGAAAATTGCACTTTGAAAAGGAAGAAAAAAGAGGGGTAAAAAAATATTTCAGCTGTGAATTTGTGCTTCATCTTTTCACCTGTGTCCAGCCTCTTACTGATAGTCTGAATTTGTTACTATATGAATTGACTTTGCAATAATTCTAATTTTTTTTATATGGAAAAATCAACTTAAATCTGTTCACAATCTGCAATTTAACTGGATGTCTGTCAACACCTGAATTTAGCTCTGGTAGCACCGAACTTACTGTATCTATGTAAGCATTGGCATTTGACATGTATATCAATATAGCTCAGGTTTCCTCTGTTATATAGTATCTCTGAATAAAATGCAGGTGGCACAGAGGTCCAGGTCCAAGGTGGTCTACAAGGGCACAATCGTCGACTCAAAACGGACACCAACAGCCTGCCTAGCCCTACCAGCAGCAAAGCCATTCAAAGCCACAACAATGTCAGACACCATAACTGAGAGTGCCATAACAACAGCAGGGTCTGGGTCATGTCTGTCAAGTGGAGGGTCAAGCGAGATATCAAGCGCAAGGAAGAAATCCAGCAGCAGCAGCAATGGTAGGAGGAAGAGAAGGCCAGAGGATGGAGACTGGAGAAGGGATGGAGGTGTCAAGAGAGAGAGGGGAGTTGGCTCATCGCCTCACATTCGACGTCGAGCTGAGGCCATCAAGAGGTTGCTCTCTAGTGGGTTGTGTGCTTCTGAAGTTCGCATCAGGCAGATACTTGGTGATAGCCCTGACACCAGCAAGGCTCTCAGAATGTTTGTTTGCCCTCTTTCCCTCCCTTTGGCTCCTCTTATTTAAAAGTCTGTAATAAGATACATACTCTAGAACTTCACTAAGTCATTCAAGGATAACTCATTTACCAAATTCTGTTACCTGATGACTGTTTTTGTTTTGCTTTTCTTTACTTTTCTTCTGTGTTTTTTTTCCCGTTGCGGTTTCGTGTTTGCACAGGCTACTGAGGATGGAGGAAGTGGAGCGAACTGGGGCTGGAGGGAGGTGTGACCCGTTTGTTTACAAGGTAATTATCTTTTTTTTCCCTTTTGATCTTGTCATTGGATGTTGAATAGAATGTGATTTCGCAGCTGTGTTGAATCTCTTAGTACAATAAGATGAATAAATGAGGATATGGCAAATGCTTGTGATATGACATATCATGTATAGTACACTTGTGACTAGTCTCTATTGCAGCAAAATGAAACTGTTTTGATTCACCAGAAATGCTTGTAAGGTGCATAATTGTTGGCACTTGGCACTGATTCTTCTCATTCTTCTTATGTTATGTTCAGATAGCTCCAGATGCTGCCAGCAGCACCGTGTTTTAGCAGCAGAGCAGCAGCAGCACCTAATCTTTATGCAAATAGCTTCAGTTTCAGAGACTTGGACAATTGTGGATAGGAGTTCAACCAGGATTCTGGAATTCGATAAGTTAATACAGGAAACAGTGATTATACACAGGAATAGAGGGCAAGTGCCAAAGTATATGCAAAGTAAAAATGTCTGTTTATAGATACAGCAGGTGAAAGGTAATTTTTGTCGAAGATACATATACAAATGCTGTGTGCACACTCATGCACAGTAAGCCACAGTTGTCTGTTTAAAGAGTTTAGTATATTGGATAGCAGTATACGTATTAAGTTTCGTCTTAGGAAGAGTATAGATATGCCAAGTAAATGTCTGTTTATACAGGAAAAATGTTATATAGTAGTTTAAATAGAAACGTACTTCCTTTTGTCGTAGAGAAGTGTCCTTTCTCTAGCAATAGTTTATGAATGAGATGAGTTCTTGCGATATCTTCCAAGCATAATGCATACGAGTATGATATTGAGATTTCTTCTCTAAAACTGCACGAATTTTTTGTTTCAGAGACAGAGAGTCACGCAACAACAGTCAATCTACTATATAAATGACACAACTTACAAGTAAATTAAACCCTCGAGTATCCATGGGTAAATAATTGTAATCCTACTTCCATAGTCCCCACGATGTTGAAGGGGTGAAAAAATATCTTCTCATGCACAAATTCCCTTGTCCTACTTTATATGTTGAGGTTCATCAGTTCATCACAACAAAGAATTAAAAACTGTAATCTAACAAAGAATATCAACAGACAATCCAAGTGACCGAAGAAAGGCGATCCAGCCATGAATCTGGCTGCCCTGGGCCTTGCTTAGCCCTCACTGCTAGAAAGCGGCACAGTCGCCAACTCATCTGGTAATTGCATCATGAGGTTTCCATCTGCAAGACATATGCTTCCTCCTCTCGTGAAAGCATCCGAGAGTTGATTTCAGATTTTGATTACCAAGTTATAGTTTTGTGAGACGGGTTCCTTTAAACGAACTATAGAGTGGTTGGGATCTCCTGAAGGCAGATATATCATCGATTCTCACAATTTGAGACTCGTCTGTATTGGTATTATCAATTTCATATTCAGATAAATGCGACGAGCCATACACCCATATGCTTAAAGTCTTCTTCTCAGGAACCCCAACTTTGATGTATTCGTCAAAGAAATCTATCAACTCCTGCTGAGTTAGCCGCTTCAATGCCGCAACCTATCAGAACACCAGCATGGGGGTGAGCATTTAAGCCAGAATTCAAAGTGCAGTTAACTGATTCTTGTGGTTTTAAAGCATACCTCGACTTCCTTCCTGTCAAACTTAAAGGTGCCATCATCAATTTCATTCCAAAAGAATCTAGATTCTTCTCTCAAATTCTTGTGCTTCTCCAACTTCATATCAATTAGCGCGGTAACATGTTTCTGCAATTGAGGTAAAAGATCAAATAATGTAGTAAAATCTATCAAAACGTTATTTACTAGCAACTGCCAAAACTAACAAAGGAACTTGATGAACAACCACAGGTATAACAATTAGCAAGCCAAGACTCATGACGAACACAACTGCCAAACTACCTTGTCTCATATTTTGTGTGATGCTACCTTACATGATTTCTATTTAATTACGACCAAAATAGTTGACCATGATCCTATAGTATCTTTAGTGTTGAAAATACTTTCTATGCCAATATTACCCTCATGTTCCGACATATGTTCCAAAAAACTTGCACATTGGGGTAATAATGGCAATACAAAATTATTAACCCTTAGGCCACGCCTGGGATGCCTGAATTGATTGAGGGGGAATGATTTCAGGAGCAGTTGATTCAAGGAGAAAAAGTTACATCTGAAATAATTGCTGGAGAAATAAGTGGGAGTGCCTGGTAAGTTTTGAGAGAGATTAGGGAGATAGACATAATCTTCAAAGAGGAGTGATGAAGGGGGCTGAGGAATTGGGGGAGGGAGGGGGCTGAATGTTTTAAGGTGGGAATGGGGAGCTAACTCATCACTGCCATATGAAGGGGAATTATTTCAGCCTAATTCTTTCTTGTGTTACCAAACTTCTGAATGCATCAGTAAAATCTACTCCTTGAATCATTACCCTCTTATTTCAGTCATTCCAGGCAAGCCCTTAGGGACTAAGGTACTACAAGACCAAGGTCAACACAATAGTAGGTAGTATAGAAGGTAGTGTCTTGCAAAATTTTATTTTCCTGTGGGTGAATAACCTCCTTTTATCCAAAGTATGATACCGCCTATTGATTGTTAGACCTAAAATATAATCTGAATATCTGATTTTACCCAAAGACAGTCACCCCCCTCATCACCTCAGTCTTCTTCACTACCAAACTCACTTGACCACTTCCGTTGCCACTGCATGGACCATCATCATCGCCACCACTACAATCAATGTCCATACCACTTAAGAGCACCACCACTCATTCAATCAAGAAGGAAAGATTCAAAGAATTCTTGTGTCACAATCATTTAATGTCTCTCCTACAAAGTTCTTTTTTGAAAAATCTTCATACTAACTGATGGCACAAAGGGAGAAGTAGAGGTGGTGGTGGTTTCAATTGGTGTTCGCTGTTCGGTGGTAAAAAAGGCAGTTATGTCTATGAGGAGGTGGTTGCAGATTGGGTGTGAAGGAGGGGAGGCATTGGGGATACTGAACCAATGTGTAAATAATCCACGTAGGTTCATTCGGTCAAAATGGATCTATTTAGGTGGTGGTAAACTGGTAATGCAATGTTTTATTCATATGCGGGGATTCCTTACTGCACAAAAAAAGAAGTAAGAGTGGGCCTATAACAAAAACGAATATATAAAAGCGCTTTCAAAAAATGTTCCTAAAAAAATAATAATATCGCAACTGAAGAATGAACCAGATTTATAGTTAAGGTATTAGCCGACCCCAATACTTTAGGACTAATACTTGGTTGTGGTTGTTTGATGGTGTTACTTACCTTGAATTCATCTCCGCTAAGTTGACGAAGTTCACTCTCAAAATTACTGAGAAATGCTTGAACTCTTTGTTCAATATGATTAGGTCCCTGCAAAGTACCCCAGATGGTTTCATAAATGACTTTCAACAACCAAGATACATGATAATATAAGGTTATTGGCAAACCTTTGAGGTGGACTGGATAATAAACTGTACACCACGGACGCCAGAGTCACTCCTACAAAATAACTGAACTTCAGTGTACTAGATTCAGATTGTTAGGCCCGGTTCAGCTCTAAAGAACAGCCAAAAAAGAAACCCTAACCTGTTTACAAGAGCAGTGATATATCCGAGTTGTTCGACTGATCGAAGCTGGTGGAATGCTGGTTGTTTAGCTATAAGGGCGATGAGCTGAAGCTTCACATTTGCTAACGCATCATCTCGATGAACCTGGGTTCATATCGCAAATAAATTAAAAGCCCACAAAAACATAATCCTAGACAATCAAAAGTCTACATAGGCCCTATGCAGGACAACAATGATATACACTGACAGAAGAGAGCACCACAAATAAACTCCTGTACAAACTCATTCCATTGATGCTCAGGAGGAGTTCAAATCATGTATCATACCATAATCAACAGCTATGAAAAATTATGTTATAAGTTGATGGTTGTTCAGAAAGAACATATAAACCAAACGTCAATATGTCGGAACAAGTAACTTGTTGAAACACTATCACTTCACTGGCTTAAAGTTCTTTGGACGAGAAAAAACACGTAGTAAATGTGTAAGTCAGAAAGTGGAATAATGAAGTTGTTGGATATTTCCCACAACTATCGAGTAAGAACAGGGAATACAGAAAGTTAATGCAGCAAATGAATGTTCTAGAAGAACAACCAACTTTCCAAAAACGTTAGAAATACTCCTCAACCCACTTGACGAGGAAATAACCTTCATATTTTTCAAAACAGGGAAAGTTTGCGTACATCCTGACCCCCCAGCGCCCCCATTGAGTGGGGGATTACACTGGGTTGTTGTTCTTGTGTATCACTTAAGCACTAAAATTTCTGATTCACAGTCAGTATTCACCTGAATGTAGTGAACAAGAGAAGAATTCTCATCACTTGAATTTAGGCCTTTTGCAGAATAGCGATAACTTTTTCCTTTATCAAGCTTCACAACTCTATTGCTTAGATGCTCTGAAGGAAATAGAGGCCGGCAAATTGGCTGGGAACCCTTGAAAAAAGTACTCTCCACTAGATCAACAATTGACTCTGCCTCAGCAGGCTCAATGTTCCCTGTGAATTTGATGATCAATTCCAAAATTAGTTAAAAATTATGAAAATGATCCAATACCGGAAATATGTAGTAATTACAAACCCGCTACGTAGCACTCAAGGAACATCTTTGATAGAAGCATGGGAACAAATTTGGAAAGCGCATCAGCCTCCAAACTGGGCAGAATATCAAGTTGTTCCTTCCAAGGCCGTGCCTGATCTTGGAGAATAAGCAAGCAGTAATGCATGGCTAGTTGATAAGGTTGCTGAAACTTAAAATTCTGATAATCCTTTAGCACAGTCTCCTGTGGTACAAAAGCATAGAGAGCACCAATGTCAAGAATATTACACAATAGATGATCATTCACTTTGTTATGAAACAACTCATTACCCAAGTAATTAAAAAAAGAAGAGAGACTAAGTATGGAGTTTGGACAATGGAAGTTCATTGGGCTTGCTAACCAAATCTCAAACGTGTCCAATAGGCAATAGCAAGTCCATTACCTTTATAACAGCAAACCTGTCAAGTTTTACTTCAAACTTCAATATTTTATCAACAATAGCGCCCAATAAAATCTTTAACTTGTGATTATAACCAACTACAGTCACCTGCAAGGTCAAACGACAATAATCAGAAGACAAGCATTTGAACAGAAGCTTGCTTATGTAACACCATCACTGTTTACGGTAGGCCATAAAAGTGTAAGAAAGGGTCATTTCAAAGTTCTGTAAACTGAAATGCCTGCTTCCTTGGCTCAGCCTTCAAGAAGAATACCTGAAGACCTGAATGTGCCCACTAATGTCTAACATCCGTTTTTAGTAATAATTGCCTTTTCAATTAATAAGAAACTCTCATTATAAAACTGAAGAGCTGCCTACAATTTCTAAATTTCACAACATATCCAAGCAAGTACAGTATCATCCACCAGTTTATAGTTAAAGAGCACTTCAACAGACCTTCATGATATCATACAACCTGAACATGACTGTCTGACCACGATTAAGCTTTAACATAATCCTCATTCATATTTAAGAAATTAAGGTTACTTTTGCTATACTTTTAAGACAAAAAGTTGACACAGATATAATAAGCTGAACACCTCAAGACGTATGAAAATAATACAAACAAACAGCTACAATAGCATCTCTGACACCAGATTAATGGCAATCGATAAATTACCGCAAAACCACATACTGACTCAGCAACCGAATAATGAAGACCAGCAACCTGAGCATAATACGCTGAGACACAAACAACAATCAACTGATGTCAGAATAATAGAAAATAATATCAGCAGAGCAGAGCATATAACATGCCAAGAGTGCGACAACATACCATATTCATTCAAGTAATCAGTCACCAATCGTGTAAAGATGTCAGTGAGCAATTCTGCTTCAGGGGAATTTCCAGCATATGGGCAGTGGAAATCTATTTTGACATACCCCTTAGGGATGAAAAATTTTGTGTCGGCCTTGTACCATAATCTGGAACACAATGACGTCTTTAACTGGATAGGATAGTTAACCTGTTCCAAATACTTCACATGTCAATGATCATTGCAGAAGGCTTGATAAATTTCACAGAGTAATTCCTGCCAGGGGACTTTTCTACAAGGTATTTTTCTTTATTGTCAGAAATTTCTTTGATTTAAACACACTTGATGTAATAGTTTTAATACAATAGTTTTAATCCAAAATCAGATACACATGCTCATACCTTCTCATTGAAGTCTTTGATAGATAAATCAGTTGGAATGAATATATTGGCAGCTGGTAGATGCAACTGCTCATCAGGGGCAGCAGACATCCATTCCTGCAAACAATTCATACAAATATCAGAAACGCTTATCTGCTTATCCCTCTCCTACCACCCACCCTAGGAGGCTTAGAAGTCCAAATACGGTCATTTAATCCATTAGTTGGTAATCAATTGCCGACCACGCAGTTAGACGAGAGCTGAGAAAATCAAGGACCAGATAAAACATGCATGGAAAGTAGCTACAAGATATGAATCTGACAGAGCTACTGTGCTATGTAGCCAATGAACAATTGACAAACATAATAAGCACATATATTTTACCTAATACATATTACACAAAGCAAATCCTTTAAATATTAAAGGTAAAAGAAATTTAGTAGGGCAAATTGAACGTACCTGAATCATTGTTGCAGATATTCTCTCAAGGGAATACGCCGTTCCATACCATGGCTCTGTCAAATCAGTATGTCCTTCAAACTTCTTTGAGTCCCAGAAAATCCTGTTTCAAAGATAGTTATAAGAAGATTGGACTGAAATGCTGCAAACTTGAGATGTCTAACACTTGCACAACCCTAGACCCTTCTCCATTACCAAGAAAACATGAAACTAGTTGTCCACTTTGTGGGAAGTAATTTTACATACTGGAAGTCTCAAACTCAGGTCCAGTGCCTATGAAGTTGAAAACATTCTCTCCATCTTTCAGCTTTAGGTGATTATGGACTATAGCAAAATGGCTACAAAACCTAATTTTTAGTGATGTTATTGGAAGTCAATACTTCAATGCATGGGTCAATCTCGGAAACAAACTCTCTGTTTTCTTAAACAGGGGTATGGTTGCGTACATCCTGACCCCTGAGCACCCCCATTGAATGGGGATTTACACTCGGTTGTTGTTGTTATTGTTGTTGTTGTTGTTGTTGTTGTTGGAAGTCTTAAACTCCTTTTTAATAAAAATGCCTTGTGGTGCTTTTAAAGTGCGTGTTCTCACTGGAAATAAATTTGACGAGGCAGATATCTAGTTTATATGAATTTATTAGCAGACTTAACATTCTAATCTTGCTCCAAATTTTTGAGAGACAGATAAAGAACTCAACAATCTAAGAGAACCAAAAAGATTAGGATTCTACTATTCTAGGAGATCCAAAAAAGTGGCCCAAACTCAAACGAGAAACAAAATGGAGACATGATAACTCATTGCCACGAAGGGGGTGCCTTAATTCCTGGAGATGATTGACAGAACTCGACATTCTAAGAGAACCAAAAAATACTAGGATTCTAGGAGATCCAAAAAAGTGGCTCAAACTCAAACGAGAAACAAATTGGAGACATGGTAACTCATTACCACGAACGGGGTGCCTTAATTCCTGGAAATGATTGACAGGGTATGACCTAATAGATGTGGATGAGGGAGGTTAAGTTGGATATGGAAATGCATAGTTGGAGATATGAGGGTGAGTGGTGTGTTTCTGCTCGTGCGAGCGGGTGTGAATGTTTGAAATTGTGGGTTGGTGTGTGCTTGTGGTGTGTGTTTGCATGGTGCGCTTCGTTTGTATGTGTGTATGTAGGCGTGGGTTTGTGTGTTGTATGTCTGTCATGTGTGGTTGTATAATTCAAATTACGTTTGGTCCATGACACAGTCAGTTATATTGTTGTTGGTCCAGTATGAATAATTTAAAAGATACTCAGGGCACTGACATTTACCTGACATTTTCCAAAGTAAGTTCATCCAGAATAATCTGGATAATGCTTGGGTTGAAGATCGACGGAAACGATGATCTCACCAGCCAATCCCTAGGAGGATATAACTGAAAAATAAATGCAAATGACAGGAACGGGAAAAAAAATTACTGATGTCACACAAGTTAGCTTTAAGTAACAATTTTCATAGTTCAATTATAAATTGAAAAGGATCCTAATCATACAGAACTACGCTGGAATTTTTTGTTTAATATCTTTTGTAACCAAAAAAAATTCCATCAGATTTGAACAAATACAATTACTAAATCTTTACACAAAGCACGACAATAACCAAAATACAGAATATTTTATTAGCATTCATAGCATCAAATCCAGTTGTAACAACTTCCCACAATAAGGTGACATTTTAAACTAAGGGACCTTGAAATCCCTATTCCACTGTGACTAATAAATTTTTACTCATAAGTCACACACTGAATTCTCAGTCCTAAGTTTCTTTTAAAAATGATAATAATGAAGAACAATTCTAACTTCTTGAACTTGCTGTAATATTATGCAATCCGGTCGAGAAGTTGACTAATCCAAAGAGACTCTGAATCAGTGCTCGTGGACACTGGATTACCATCGACTGAGTCTGTTAGTCCCTTGGCCACCACATAAGTATTATGATAAAAAAAAGTGGAGGGCTAGTACAATAAAAAACCTACACGGAGAACTAAGGTAATAGCAAACAAGACCAGCTGTCCGTCTCTGCTACCCTTGGTAAATATGTCAGCCTTCAAAACATAAAAAACTAACCTGCATATTACTTGATATGTTCACCACATGATCTATTGGACGAATTTTGTCCTGATAATGAAATACAGTCTCGCCAACAGTCGAAATCTTCAAAGAAGATAAAAAAATTCAGAAGCTGGAGAAATATTGTAATATATGGAACAAAAGTCCAATTAAATTGATCACAATGAAGATTGATCGCAAATGAACTTGCTCCCAAGGCAATTGATGAGCACAATCACAAGGTAAAGCACGCATACCTCCTTGAATATCCATTCAGATACCCCTGACTTCTGTAAGAGCTGGATATATTTGAAAACTAAGCCCACAACATCTCGTACATGTTCTGACAAGGAGAAAAAGGAAACTAAAGTTATCCATGAAATCATACTGCAAAGGTAAGACATTCACCATCACGGATCACCTTAAAGACTTTACTTACTGGTACCGTAGTAACCTAGTTATTACGCGGTTACGCCTGATTTTTCAATTGTTCTATGCTAAACAGTGGCAAAACCAAAGTTTCAAAAGGTGGACTGAGAGTCGGAGATTCGACCAACTAAAGCCCTAAACTGGCAACTCAATGAGAGAATACCACCAAAAATCAGTAACCCACACTTTTCCGGGTGGGTAGGATTTGCGCAAGCATTATCAAGTTATTACTATTTACAAAAGCGCGAGGCCTTTGTATAACTACTGCAGTATAGCACCGAACCCACTAATTCGTCCATGTTACCCATAGCTAATGCTGGTTTAATATGAGATTTTACAATGAATATTAATGAGTTCACCAGCTTTCCGCATTATTTTCTCTACCTCCCCCAATTTATCTTTATTTTTATAAGCTGTTTTCAACTGCTTTTTTAGAAGACATACATTGGAGATAGAAACACATAAATTGCATCCTAAGTTTGATGTCACCTCTTGTGAAACGATGGAAATGAACGAATTTTTCAATTATCTTAAGTGGTCCATATGATTTTTGCCAAACAGTCAATGGAGCATATTCCAGCTGTCCTAACCAACTTTATAGTGTAATCAGAAAAGGAGAGGGAGCACTCACCATGGCCAGAATCTGTAAGATCAACCGTGACCTTAAAGAAAGAGAACTCGGCACTAGAATCTGTTTCACCAGCTGACAAACTCGTAGCCCAGCCTGCCACCACTCACCGTAATCAGAAAGTCACAAAACAATATACGACAAAACAAAGAATCAACAATGACCAACAATGCCTCAAACCAACACTACCACTGGGATCTGGGCCCAAATAGTTTCTGGTACAAATAGTTTCTGGTAAGTTTAAGCAACACACCCATTTTTGTCTATGTTAATTGTTGTTTTCTTCATGTGCGATATTTCAGTCTGCAAACTCCCTATGTGGCAGAACTTTGAATCTTAGCATTAAAAATAAATGCCAGCAAAATGCACATTAGCTACTGTCGTCGAAGTCCAGAGCTTTCGAAGAAAAAGATTATAGTTCAGTAAAACCAGTGAAGAACTCGACTGCAAAAGACCGAAAGCAATGGTATATGTATCGTTTTGTGTCCTGCCAGTCTCTTTTGGAAAATAAAATAAGTATATTTAGTCATGCTGTACAAAGAAATGATGAGTTCTTCTGCATATGCACATTAAAGGAAATCCTTGTCCCCCCAGCTTAAATTATCAGCTGAATATTTATCATGTCTCAAAGTAAAGAAGTTCACTAATATACAATGAACAAGCACTATTGAGACATGATGTATTTGCAGAAATGTAATTATAGGAGCCGTACCCCCCACCCCCAGCACACATACACAGAGAGAGACCATGCAAACACCTGTGCCCCCAAAAGAAAGCAGACGGGAACACAAAAAGACATTAGGAAAGGAAAGGAAAGGAAATGAAATAGGAAAAATCCTATAATTGAGCGTAAACAGAATAATATGTGACTAAAACGTAAGTTCACTTAGGAACATAGATCATTACAAACATTAAATCAAGTAGAACTTAGAGATTTGACAGACCCACCCAATGTTTTCAAGATGTAAAAAACAGATCCTTCTGCTTCATGGCCAATAAGATGTCCAAGATAGCTGCAAGGGCCTTCCTTATAGTAGCGAATTGTGGGAGTGATTGGCCAAATAAGCTTCAACCGATGGCCCTCTTTAATTGGAACAGCTTTCACAATGATCTACAACAAGAAAGGTTGAAAGGCATGAGGGTACATTCATCTGAAATGTAAACATATGCATAACCAGCTGCTAAAGATTACTTGAAGATGCTCGGGAGGGCAAGGCTGGCCGGGGAATTTCAGAGAGTTTCTACTGGTGTTTGGTATATCATGGAATTTGCCTTCTACCATCCTTTGGATATTGTCAATGGTGTCTGCAATAATGCAAATTTTTTCCCATATTGTAGAAATGAGCATATGGCTACACAGTCGATCACTCAAGATAAGCAAAAGTTAGCCAGGCCGAACCTTTGGCATATACTACAAGATGCATCAGGTTGGCCGAATAATACTCCTCATAGAACTTAAGCAATTCATTCCTTGTATCTATGCCATTTGCACGTGGTCGGACCTCCAGTGTATCCCAGCTACCTTCAATGGACACGATCTCAAATAAATATGTCGAACTATAACATTTGAACAAATAAACACATGACGTGCAGTTTAGATCTTTTAAATATCTTCACCAAATTGCAGAAAAGCTTTAAAAATGATCATATTAGTTTGAAATGCCAATTTAATGAGCTACCACTGAAATATCTACTGTTCACTGGTCAGACAAAAATATTGTAGCAAAAAGCCCCCCACCCCAGCAACCCACACATACACTTGCCTGAAGAAGGGGAGGGGATTAGCATAGCACCGTAGCCTCATTCTGCTTCTTCTCCAGAGCTATACTCACAAGTCTATTTGGGTTGGCTAGCGAGGACCAAATTGGATCCACAAAACACATATGCACACAAAATCTTAGTTTTCATCCATAAGGGGACCAGGTTTGGCGTGCTACCGTTCTTGACCTGCTACACATTCCTCCTATCCGAAATTTGCGACCAAGCGCAGCAGTGATATTATAACAAAGTTTAATAACTTACAGTTCAGATAGCCTCAGTCCACACTCCAAAAAGTAACTTTGTTTTTTGGAATAATTTATACTCCCTCCGTCCAATAATTTCTTCCCACTATCCTTTATTGGTTATTCCAGAACTTCTTCTCATTTCCCATTTTGTAACATATTTTAACCTTTACTAGGCTACCGTCATATACTCCACCTACTATCTCTCATTCCACTTCGTTTCTCTTTTCTCCCATGTGAATGGTTTGAAATTTGAATGAAGTGTCAAATTGTAAATGAAACAAACAAACAACATTTTCCTTAACCTATATGCCAAGGGGGGGGGGGGGGGGGG
>ONZK01001093.1:26164-43823 GCA_900322385.1 Pharnaceum exiguum | reverse complement strand
CCAGATTTTGGCACGAACACAAGACATTGAGTCAGAACTGAAGAAAGCAGCAGAGAAGCAGGTGAATGCAAAGTTGAAAGCTTTGAATGATGATAGCCATAAAACGCACTATTACCTGGTACCCTGTGATAATGGGGATCTTTTGCTACTTGTGAGACATTATGGTCATGAAGGCACTCATGGTGGTTTGACTTATTATGAGACTTTGCATTTTGACGTTTTCAAAGTCGATTTTGGGAGGAAGAAATTGGAGAGGGTAGACTGCTTAGAACATTGGTGTGCTTTTGTCGGGTTGAATCAGTCCTTCATGATCTCGGCTACTTATGCTGCAGGATTGAAGCCTAACAGTATATATTTTAGTGACGATATATATGGCCGAGTTAGCAATTCTTGCTGTGATAGTGGGATCTTCACTATGTCGAGTAACCGCATTCTCCCTTTCGGAATCGACGAGGAGGACAAGGTGCCTGATTCGAAATACTGCTACCCGCAGTTCTGGGTTGCTCCAATCACCTATAGGCACAGGTCTGGGTTGCTCGAATCTTATTCCAGAATCGAAAGGGATGGGCGTTTCGACTTCGCTAATTCTTCTTCCCTGCAACTAATTCAATATTAAATGTTAGAACTTTGCTTGAATAATAATTGTTTAAAAATTAGCTAGACTTGAGATTGCTTGAAGCTGCTTTAAATATTTGTCCTGATTCCCATTTACTTGTTCTTCGATTCCAATGTTGTTTCTCGATGCTTATTTGTTTCTTGCCTGAGTAATTGAACCGTATAGCGTAGTACCATCTATCTCTAGCATACAGGAACCTATCATTCTATCAATGGTACTTCGATGGTTGGAACTAATTTGTTTGACATTTTGAGGGTACTTCGCTTGGTCTTAGAAGTCTTGAAATCTTTAATCATTGCAGTCTTATCATAACTGGCTTGAATTCTGCTTCAGCTTGCTTAGTAACACAAGCTTTAATTAAGGTCATTTCCGATATCATAGGTATGCTGCACAATTCTCCGAGTTTTGTTATTTTCAGTAATATAATCATCACTTTCGCTTGAGGATTACTATTATAAATGGAAAATTGTCTCTGGTTCTATCTTTTGTTCATTTCAAATTTGTTAATCTTTCTCTATGCTTCAGTACTGATGCTGGAACTTCCCCATTATTTGTGACGAATTGAAGTTAGTGCAGCTGACTTCGCCCCTTATTAGCAAAGCATGGTTTCACTTAAGTTGGCTGACAGTGCTTACAGTAATGAAGTCTATTCATCAAGTTTGTGTTAGTGCCTTTCTGTAACAATACATGCACCACCCATAATCATCAGTTAACTCAACACGGAGTGATATACTTTAATCGCTACATTCTTTAGGCCACGCCTGGAATCCATGTAATTATCAAGGGGTAATGATTATGAGAGGAATATATTAGGGGAAAAAGGTTTCACGTGAATTGAGTTGGTGGGGCTAAAAATCTGGGTGCCTGAATTGGAGGAGGAGATGGGCTGCAAATAGGTGAGATAAGAGGGAATCGGAGGGGGTTCACACAATTTTTGTGCTTCTAAAAAAAGCTAATGTTGAGGGATTCTCTGGGACTCGTTTCCACACCCGTGTTGAATATTTGTCTACCTGAATCCGTATCGGACACATGTCCAACACGCGCGTGACTCCTAGGAGCCGTGTCCGTGCAGCTTAGCTTGCTCCCAAGTTACTCTGTTAGCCTTTGAGCGGGCAAATTTTTTGGTTAGATAATGCGGAAGAAATTATATTATTTATCCTTTAAAATTCCTTCCCAAGGCACTAATAAAAATATTTTTTTATTCATAATACTCCCAAGAAAAAATAACTACATAAATCCATTAATATAAAAAATTGTGTGAACTTGTTATATATATGACACTAAATAATATTATTATAGACCTGGTAAACGGGTCAACCGTTCCGTTTCGGTTCGGGTCGGTTCGGTTTGGGTTAATCTACATTTCTTATTTTGCGGGTCGGGTTGGGTCATTTCAGCTCGGGTCATTTTCGGGCCTATTATTTTTAAAAACATTTGACTTTAAAATAAAATGCATTTTGGATATATTTGTTTGAAAATTTTCGGGTCGTGTTCAGTTCGGTTCGGATGAAACCGGATCTCGGGTTCACTTCGGGTCTATTTCGGGTTTCGGGTCAGGTGGTTCGGTTCAAGTCAACGGGTTCGGGTCAGTTTTAACAGGTAAACATTAATGACCCCTTAAATAGTCATTAACGAACTCAGGTAAACATTAATGATCCAACGGAAAAAAAATATCAATAAAAGGTCGTCTTATTTCTCTAAAAAAAAATAGTCTTATGCCTTCCTCTTGTTTTCTCTCCCTGTGTGTTTAGGTTAAACTTGGAAAGCTTATAATAAATTCAAATCTGGAGCACACACGAGTGCACGACGCCATTATATACTTGCCACTACAGTTTTCTTATACTCGTTTATAAAGAGGTAAGCCAAACTTTTTCTTTCTTTTCATTTTATATTAAAAGTGCGGATAAATATGAAGGTTATGTCATTTGTGTCGTTACTATCGTTACATTTGTTTGAAAGTCGAAATTGCTTATATGATACACTAACATCACTATATTGTTCGGATTTGGGAAAATGAGACAGGAACAGACACTCACACTCCAAGTACGTACGTCCAGCCCTAATTATCATCATCATTATCGATCGGGGTGTCAACATGTTGCACCTATTTCGCAGTTGCCCGAGAATAATTGCCAAACGGCAAAGCAAAACTTGCACTTACACGACTTTGCTGCCACTATCGTCACATTCATCATCTATATGTAATCAACGTGGTTTCTCTAGTACAACTAGTTCACAGAAGGATGAGATAGAAGTAGAACGCCTGCCAAATGAGAAGACGCCTTGGTTACTGCTGAAGCCCGAGATCGATAAGGACACTGGGGACAAACTTGAGCGGTTTTACAGCCCTGGGGACAACAGATTGGTCAAGATCAACCGCGAAAAACACCTGCGAGTATCAAATTCAGCACGGTGTGTTGCATCGACTTTAGGAGGTTGGCTTGGCTACGCAAATTCCGAAGATGCCAGTTTGTGGTTATCGAACCCCTATACGAATGAAGTTTATCCACTGCCACCCCTGACTAACTTGCCTTCTGTTGTCAGTCGTGAATACGAGAATTATCGTGTGATTAGTGTGAGGGAAGAGTGCAGAGATTTTAGTGGGGACGATAGTGACAATAATATCCGTATTTCTAAGCCCAGAGATTTGGTGGATAGATTGAGCAACTTGGCTCTGTCAGGGTTTTCGCCAAGGAGTTCTCGTGCAGCGGTCGCTATCGTAGGAGACCCAAAACGCCTTGTTTACTGTCATATTAACAAGATATTTCATTATTTATATAGAGATAGCGATGGGGAAGAAGAGTATGACGGTACAGCTTTTGGTTATTTAGAATGGTTGGGGTTGCAAGAGGATTACCGTCCCGGTGAGAGCTACCATCAAGCTGCGTATTCTTGCGAAGCGGAACGGTTTTACACCATATTTAGAAACACGGGGATACTAGTACATGACCTCGAAAATAATCGAGGTAGGAGGTCCAAAATGGTAATGGATTTCCCTATGCAAAACATTGAGTCCGAACTCAAGAAAGCGGCCGAGAACTGGGAGAATGCAAAATTGAAAGCTCTGGATGATGATAGCCATAAAACGCACTATTACCTGGTCCCCTGTGGTAAAGAGGACCTTTTGCTGCTTGTGAGACATTACCGCCAGGGATGTAGTGATAGCGGTTTTACTCATCACGAAACTTTGCATTTTGACGTTTTTGAAGTGGATTTTCGGTGGAAGAAGTTGAAGAAGGTGCTCAATTTAGGTCATTGGTGTGCTTTTGTTGGGTTGAATCAAACCTTCACCTCTGCTGCAGCCGGATTGAAGCCAAATTGTATATATTTTAGTGACGATATCTGTGGCAAAGTTAATAATTCCGGTAGTGACTGTGGGATCTTTAATTTGTCGGACAACACCATTCTCCCTTTGGGATACGAGGAGAAGGACAAGGTGCCGGTTTCCGATTACTGCACCCTGCAGGTGTGGGTTGCTCCAAATCCATCCAATTAAATCGGAAGTGATCATGATAGATGGGTATGTCTTTGGTTATTCTCCCTGCAATCGTTTTCTTGGGACTTCTCGCTTTTCCTTTGCTCTTACTCGTAGTATACTTGACGCTAATTTCAACAAATGTTACTCGTAGTAGTTTGCCTCAATTTTATTCTTGTCAAATTAACTTTATTATGCTTGATGTCTTTTGCTAAAAAATATGTCTCGGTTCCTATATCTCTCAAGTACAACCCCTTTTGCTCTGCCTTGCTGTATTACACATTGTTCTGAGTTTTGTTAGTTTTCGTCATATAATCATCACTTTCGCTTGAAGATTACTATTATAACTGAATGTTTTGTCTAGTTCTATTTTTTGTTCAGTTCAAATTTGTACGATTTCTCTATGGTTCAGAAATATAATGGTGCTGGAACTCCCTCTCTATTGGTGACGGAGTTAGCTGACTTCGCCCTTTTGTAGCAAAGTCTGGTTTTTCTTGAGTTGGCTGATAGTGTTCGTTAGTTCTGAAGATCTTAGATTTTGCGTTTACCTTTGATAGCTTGTCAGTTGATTTCCATTACTTCATTACTTGCTGAAGAAAGTTGTGATTAAAAGAGTCGGGACATTAGGAAGGGGAAGGCCGAAGGGGGAGTAAGAAATTCGTGGGGTGGGAAAAGAACAAAAAGAATGAATTTGACAAATTGTAGATCAATTGATTCTGTTGTTTGAAATGTAGTAACTTCATGTTGGCTGCTTTTGTGCAACTCAGGCTTTCTCTCATGCTACTGGTACAACTTTAACATTATCAAGGACAGGGCCACACATGTAGCTGAAATCATAGAGCCTAGTGTGGTAAAATGCACTCCAAAATGTTATTCTTGTTCTGTTTGAGCTAGCTGTGAACTTGAGATCTACTGTTCTGAAACCACCCTTCCCCTGGGAAGTGTACGGAACCTTAACCGTATCCTTGCCAGCAAATGCTTCAACAACCATCGACCCATTGCATCCGTTTTTGGCATCACCAACAGTGAAGGTAAGGAGATAGTGTTTGTTGGGAATAGTTCTAATGATTTGTGCTATTGCGCTCTCCCTTCCTCCAACCAGTTCAATGGCGTGTTTTCCTGTGGGTACATAGAAGTGTTTGGAGTCAATGTACTTGACGGGTTTTTGGGATTCGACGATCCAACCAAAGAGAGGTGAGACGGTATCTATGGGGTGAGGAGGGAGGAGGACGCCTGTTGAGAAGGTGTCGAAAACGTAGGGTCCTGTCTCAAAATCTCCATTCTTGACAAGATTTCCTGCATAGGATCGTGTACCTGATCAGTAAGATATGAATCAATCAACATAAAGAACATAGCGAAACTTCAGACTCACCATGTGTCAGAAGATTGAATGAAATGCCATTTTGAGGTTTTACCAGGACCTATATCATATAGTTTGTAATGCAAGAGAATGAGTTACCTCTTGTAAAGTGCACTGGCTTCATTTCCTTGATTGCAACAGCATCTAAAAGTGGACCACAAGCAGGGTCCTCTTGCTTGCCAGGGTTATGGAAGGTGACATTCACAACGTCAGAAGTAGCCTTAAACGCCCAAGCATAGGTATCCCCTCCATTGCCACTAAACAATGTTTGGATGGGAAGATCAGCAGAGACACCCGAGGCTTTGACCGTTAGCACCTCATCTTGGGCACAAGTCCTTGTTGCCCCAAATGTGAGGGAATAGTATGTTCCTTTCTTGACTGTTATAGTTTGAGAAATCGAGGCTTCATTCCCTAGCCTCGCCGCATAGCGTCCACGTGGCACTGCGTAGTAGAAGCCACCTGGCTGGGGTCCTCCTGTTATGTACTCAACTAAGCCACTGATTTCCCACTTAGGGAGAGAGTGTTTCCCTACTATTATAACCTTGTTCTTCAAATTTGATGGTTTTGGTCCTTGTTCAAAGTCTCCGTTTGGGAAAAGCCCTGCCAAGACAACATGTAAGTTCCCCTTACTACTATCAAAATTAGTGTTTAGCTTTTTGGCTTTTAGCGTCTAACTATTTTTCCAAGTTCCATGCCTTGTTAACTCTAACGAACTTAACTTATAGTATGTACGTAGTTTGTGAAAAATCAATAGCACCAAGGAACAAGACAAAAAGTTCAAAATACGAATTAAGTCATTACATTGAATTGAATACATACATAGGAAGATTTAATGGACTAGTCGAGTACTTACCATCAGGGATAGGAGCAGCTGAGAAGGCAATGAAGCTGTTGCTGCATATCAGTGACAAAAGAAGCATGAAACTAAGGGAATGAGACAAAGCCATTGTGCCTTGTTTGAGCTACTAATAAACTGACTGTTTGAAGTTTATATAGCAAAGTACGGACTATTTTACAAGCACCACATGTTAGTTAGTTATTGCTGAGACGGTAGAGTGGGAGGGGAGTCCCTAAAGAATGAGATAAGCACTAAATTATGCACACTTGACGATCGTGTGAGTCCACCATGTAAGCCGTGAAATGTGTCGGGTTGTCTACATTTTTCGTAGTAATTTAATCAGTTCTCTTCTAAAATAAGGTCCATATCATAAATTTCTACACATTTCTGGGTATGGGGCTGACTATCTCGGCTGGGTTGTTATATTAATCGGCTAAGATTTGCTTCTTTTTGACTTCTCGATTTTGGTGACGACCGTGCTCGCATTATTACACTGATCCTTGGACGGTTATTCGTGTTGTGAATTGTGATTCGTGACTTCGTTACGGGTACGCTAGGCGGGAAGGGATAGTACTTGCTTTGTTACGGAAATTTGGTACCCTTTATGGGGTTTTTGCCAATTTTCATGAATTGAGTCCAATGATTACTAACCTTAGTGTTGTAGCTTGAGTGAAGGAAAACTTGGTTGATCCCGTGGACATGAATCACTATTTTTTTATATATATATCTCTTTAAAATTAATAGGGCCACTTTATTAACTTTAGTGATATAAGGGTTAGTGTCACTATGGTTTTTAACCCGATGGGTCACTAGCAATCTCCTATAGTGAATATAGTCACTCAAAACATGATTGTATTTTTTTTTTTTTTTTGAAAGGCAAAACATGATTGTATACTTCAATATTTGTGGAGTATGGAGTACATTGTTTTTTTATATAAGTGAATATGGAGTACTATATTGTTAAGACGACCTCCAGCATAACCATTTAAACTATAGCTTAAGAATGCATATTTTAAAAATCTTACTTAGTATTGTTTAGTGGATTAAAACCTTTTAGAATGAAAAAATTCACACTTGTTTTTTGTCACATCCTTTCTTGTTATCTTATCATTTTGACTTGCATTACAAAGTATATCCTTAGGTTATATTTAATTTCAACTTATTTTAATTTCAATTCATTTCATTTTATTCAGCTCAATTTATCACTATAGTTTAGTTTGAACTTATATGCATTTGAATTTTTACTATTCGATATAGTTTGTTAATTATTTGTATACTATCGAAAAGTACACCGTATCTATTTTTATAAGAATTTAATATAAATGGTGATATGATAAAGAAGTTAAAATAAACTTTAACAAGTCACAAAAAATATGTAAACTAGTTTCATATTATTTTTTTTAATAAGATATCTAAACTAGTTTCATATTTGTAAGACTAGATCATTAATAATTGGATTGATTTTAGTTCTCCCTCTCTCTTTTCTGGATGGAATGGTAGTTTAATTCTCCTCTCAACGTTGACCAAAACTGAATCTAAACAATGGACACTAGTGCTCGTGAAATGATAACCTGGGTCATCATTTTCTTCCTTTGACATTGCATTATCTATCATATCAACTTGTTGGCCATATGCCCATATTAGATCTGCAGCACACCGAATTGACTTCAATTACCGAAGTGTCAATCTGGAATTGCAAGAGGAAGGACAAAAGAAGGGGGGTGGGGGTCGTTGCATAATCTCTTATAAGTTATAACCTTGTTCTGATCTGCTCATTAGAGAACGAAACACTTCAGTCACGTTAATATTCTTCAGCTACAATCATCCTAAGATTGATTTAAAAGTTGAAGCTCAATCGAACTTATTAATAAATTTTCTAAACTATCCTAATAAACCAAGTCTAGTGAAACTTAGAAACAATTTCAGTTAATCTAGTTTTTAGTTCGATCAATTTCTTTAACAACTAATAAGCCTAACTATATCATTTTCTTAATGAATTTTCAGCTCAGTTTTAATTTAATTTATTTAGATTAGTCCAATATAATTCAAGAGAAGGGACCCTATTACAAGTGTTGACAGCAGCCCTTTATATTCTATTGATGTACAAGCGTTGAAGACGTAAGACATGACGAGGTCGAGAAGCTTATACATCATAACTTGATCCCAATAATGGATGTGTATCACCTAATAGTTTTAAGATTCGCTTAGTCGCTTATCACTTATTCACTTATCGCAGTTGTACGGGCTAAGATAATACACCAAGGCAAAATATCGAAACAATGGCAACGGAAAATGGGTACGAATATTTATATTCCTCCTAAGTGATAATAATTAAATCCTTACTTTGCCAAAAAAAAAAGAAAATGGGTACGAAAGTACGGCAGTTAGCGGTTTAGAGCAGTATACAGGCAATAAAATGCGATTAATGATTGGCTGACAGAGTGATAGCTAATCCTCACTATCAAGATTATTAACGTGCTCCTTGCATGTGCATTTATTAAGCTCAAAATACTTGCTTTGCGGCCTTAAGGGCGCCGCTACTTGTGTAGGAGTATACTGGATATCCAAGAACCAGAATCATCGACGTCTGTGTTTTGTTAATCGGTAGAGCTATAGTTTAGGGCTCATAGCATTCCACACCCTAAGGTTTGGGGTTGTAGCAAATGGCACCCTTAGAGTTTATTTATAACGCTATATACCCCAATTTGTGTATTTGTTGCAAACTACACCCTTTTGTTAAACTACGCCAAACGCAACCTATAAAAATAACAGAGATTCGGCGTTTAACAAACGTAAATGAATTTTTACTTTTTTATTTTTCAATGATTGGAAATAAATAATTTTATTGAAATAATTGTTCTGGGTAAAAAAATGTCTTTTTTGTGAAGCTAATGGTATCTTTAGTTCGTCACATACAAACAAAATTAAACTGAAATAAATTGGGTTTGACGAAACTAATTGGCAATCTCACACCCTACAGTTTAGGTGATGTGATACACGTTGTACTGTAATTCGTATTTTTTTGGCAAATTATACCCTTGTTTTATATTACTCCAAACATGTCCCACAAAATTAATACCTGACATGCAAACATATAAATGAATTTTACTTTTTTCTTCTCAAATGCTCGATTTAAATATATAATTTTATTGTAATTTTTTTATCAAGGTAAAGAAAAATGTTTATTTCTTGACGCAATAGTGTTTAATTGTGTATCACAGACTAAATAAGACTTAATTAAATTGAACCAATCTAACTAAATTGAATGGTGGTAGAAATTATAACTAATATTGAATTCAACGGATCTAAACTAAATTATAACTACAGATGAACTAATTAAACACAACATTCAAAGTTTATTTAGTTCATCTGAAGTGTGTCTAATCATTTTCATCAAACTTAATTTAGTTCAGTTTTATTTGTTTATCTGTGATGAACTAAACATAACCTTAATTTCACAAAAAAAACATTTTTTCTACCCAGAACAATGTTTTCCAGTAAAATTATTTATAATCATTCAAAAATAAAAAAGTAAAATTATTCTATATTTTTTGAACATTGGATATCAGTTATTTTTATAGGATTCGTTTGGGGTAATTAACAAAATGGTGTAGTTTGCAACAAATACACAAGTTAGGGTGCATAGCGTTACAAATAAACTTTGAGGGTGCAATTTGCTACAACCCCCAAACCTTGGGGTGTAGGATGCTACGAAGCCTATAGTTTAAGTTTAGTTTAGTTCAATTTAGTTGAGTTCAGTTTTTTTTTTTAATTTAGTTGAGTTTAGTTTTAGTTATATTTTAAATGCCTTTAATTTTCCATTTAAGTTTAATTTCAGTTCAGATCTTCCTAATCGAACAAAATATACCCTATGTCTTAAAGTAGCTCATTGGCACCCAAAATAGTCAAAATAAATAAATATAGCCAAACCTAAAAGGTTGTATATTTAATCGAAATCGCAAAATGTCCAATTCAAACTATTCATTTCGTACAAATTATAGTATATATTTAGTGCTTATGTCCGAGTACCCCCATTTAATAGAGATTTACACTCGATTGTTGTTGTTGTATTTAGTACTTATGTAGTCACAACATTTTGAAGAAATGTTGATCAAGTGGTAAAGAGCACACCGTAAATTCTTAAAATTGAGTTTCGATTCTGACTGGTTTGGATGCATCTAAGTAACTAACATATAGAACAACAATATGACTATAGTTTTGAAAATTAAAGATATAAATCTATTTTTTATAACATTCTATTAATATTTATTTATTAAATATGTTTTTAATTAAGAAAATTATAGAAATATAAAAGATGTGAACGATTGCATGGCAAATATCTTGTTTACTCATCTTTATGCCCCTTTTAGGGTGTGTTTTGGTCGGCTAGAACGATCTCAACTGAACTGAAAAAAACTGAACTAAACTGAAAAAACTGAAAGATGCTGAACTGAACTAAAAAAAACTGAAGGCAGTTCAAATTATAACTAAAACGGAACTGAAAAAAAATTGAAAGATGCTGAAACTGAACTGTAGTAGTACCGATAAACAAAACACAGTCTTAATATATTCTTAATATACTTAATACTTGATATTTTTGTAATCTCTCTGAAACAATAATTTCTGAAAACTCCAACTTCCTTTTTAGGCTAAAAAACATGTTTATAAATACACAAAAACTTCCAAAGATTATTAGTGGCCTCTTGTTAGTCATTGGTGAGCATACAAATATCTGAATATTTGTCTATCTAAAACAAAATTAACATTTTTTAAGGTTATATTAATTTACAGGTCTTTTGACTACTTTGAGGATAGATGGGCCTCAACATCAGAAAACATCATAACAGTAAAGCCCAACAACCACCTCCATCTCTCTTAACACATGAGGAAAATATCAACCTCCTGACAGTAAACCCAAACCCAAAGTACTATCTCCTTTCGCCCACAAAGCCCAAAACTCCGCCCAACCCAACTCTCACTTTCTTCTCACCGCCTTTATAACCTCAAATAACAATATAACAAAAAAAAAAAACAATTAACTTTCATACAGCACTTAAAAATTCATTTCAGTATTCTGATATTCTCTCTCCCAAACCCAAGCTTTCGCACTCAGAAAACCCCCCAAATCGGTAATCTCCGTGTCCCTTATTGAATCAATTTTAATTACTTTCATTCCTTTTTATTCTTGTGGTTATATTTCTGATTAATTTGTCTCTCGCGTCTTTTCTTCAGCATATACTTTCACGTGTATAAATATTCTCTTTCTCGCGTTTTAAAAAATTGTGTTTCAAAATTGGGCCGATATTTATCTGCCTCATTGCCGAACCTTCAAAATTAAGAAATTAGATTAGAGTGCTTAGGACTAAGTTAGGGGAATGTGTGATTTAATTTTTGATTTGTAGAGTGCCGACTATTTTTAATTTCGGGCAGGTAAATTTTTGGTAATGTCCGGTTCGATAAAATGATTGTTGGTTGTTTTTGGAAGAGCCCTAGTTGTAGAGCCACTTTATATTAGGAGGGAGCGGGGCGACTTAGGGTGGGTTTAAGGAACTTGTAGTGGCAAGAAAGAAAGAAGAAGGGATTTTAACGTCGGAGATAAAGAAGGTGGAAGACGTGGAAATAAGGGCGTCGTATCTGAAATTAGATGGAAGATCGTTCGTTTTGAATTCAAGTTGAGGTGTAAAGAATGGAGCATTATGTATGTTAGCATTGTACAACGTTTGTTAGCTTTTGTAGACCGTCTGTGATTGACTAAAGGGTTTATACTTTTGTATAGTGTTGGTATGTCTATGTGAAATGAACTCTCTGCTGAAAGCTCCGTCATGATTGCATGCCTAATGTGACTAGGACTTGTAAGATTTGTGATTGTTTTGCAACCTAAGGGTTTGTTTTTAAATTTATTTTCAGCGCTGATGAGTTTGTTTCAGCTCGTAACTTGTGAGCATGGCAAGACTGATACCCGTTCGTGATCATTTGTATGTCAGAAAGTATTTTTACGTAGTTTCATAAGAGCCCAATAATGAAATCCGATAGGGTGTTGATAAGTAATCGAGTATTAAAACATTTAAACAAAAGTAAGTTCAGTACAATTTAGGTAAAAATAAGTTCGAAAGATCATGCCCTAAGTGCCAGCCATAGTTTTCGGTTCTTCTGAAAGATCCAAATGACTCACGTTAGGTGACCTCAATTACGTGGGACTAAGTTTTTTATTTATTTTGTAGTAAGATTCTGCTGCTAGAACCGCTGTGTTGTTCACTTGTTTGGTTCAACTTTGGTATGATCTCCTGATTGGTTGGTTTGTCTGGCTTCTTGATTCGGTCTAATTCAGCCGTTCAGGGCTCTTGTGGTTCTTTGATTACATGTGTTTTTAGGTAACTGGTCTAATTTGTTCCTTCTTTACTTATAATATCTTACTCTCTTACGTTGTTCACTCCGTTTTTCAATTGCTCTCCTTGAAGGATTATAAACTGAGTTTCTGTGTCTGTTGATGAAGCATTCTTTGTATGTGCCTATTGGAATTTTGATGTGAATGGGCTTTGTTATGATGTCTCTAAATCAACTTGTTTCTTAACATTCGTACAAGATGTGTCCTCAACGTTTGTAATGTGGTTATTCTACTTGGTTGAAGCAGTAGTTGCATTCTCTGTGTTTATGAAGCTGGTTTCGCCTACATTGCTCTGTTACTTCTTTCTGGAAGAAGAGTGGTAAATGTGATTTTCATTTTGTGTTGTTTATAATTCCAGGTTGACTTTCCAAATACACTTTTGTGTTTTTTCCTTTCTGGTTGACCCTTCTTATCAGTGGAGATGGATTTGTCCGAATCCAGGCGTGATAGGAGTTTGGAAAGGTATCGGAGTGACACTCCTGTAAGGGAAGAAGGAGCTTTTAGTGATTCTGAAGAATATGACAAAGAAAGATCCAAGGATCTTGGCAAACACAGCAGCAAAGAGAAGAAGAGAAGTCGCCGGGAAGAGAAGGACCACAAAAGCAGAGACAGATCAAAGACAAATAAAGATGCAAAGGATCATGAGAAAGAGACTAAGGATTCTGATGTGGAAAAGGCTTATAGCAGAGAAAAAAAGAAGGAAAACAAAGAAGATTTTGAGAAAGATAGGAGAAAAGATAAAGTGAAGGAGAAGGATCATGACCGGGATAAGCATAGAGTGAAGGATCATGCTAGGGATAGAGATGAGAAGGATCGTGAAAAGAGGAGAGATCGTGACAGGGAGTTTGATAATGAAGCAGAAGATAGAGAGGGTGAAAAAGAAAGAGGTAAAGAAAAAAGCAAAGAGAAGGAGAGGGAGAAGGGGAGAGAAAAGGAAAAAGGTAAAGACAGAGATAAGGGAAGAGATAGGGAAAAGGAAAAAGATAAAGAAAGGACTCGAAACCGAGAAAAAGAAACAGAAGTAGACAAAAACAGGGACAGAGATCCACATGATGGTGAGCGTATGAAAGATAATGCGAGAGAGAGGGAAAAGGATATGGATCGGGAGAGGTACAAGGAAAGAGAAAAAGCTAGTAGAAGAAGCCGAGAAGATTACGATCACCATGGTGACAGGGGAAAGGATTCCAAGAGTAAAACAGAGAGTGATGACTACAAAGGCAGAGACTCTACCAAGCACGATGAAGCTTCTATTCAGGGCGAGGATTTTACCATTGCCAAGCATGGAGATTTTGGGGTAGATATGTCAGCTGGTCCTAGTGAAACTCCAACTGATCTTGCACTGAAGATCTTAAAGTAAGTACCATCAACAGCTTTCACTCTACTGTTTATTGTATTTATTAGCTGAGGGCTTAAGCTAATGAGGTGATTATTATGTTGTTAGCTTCTGGCGTTGCACTTTTATTTTTCCTGACAACAACAAACTCTTTTGATAGGATGAAAGAAGAAAGGCTCAGCAAGAAGTCTGAGGGTGCGTCTGAAATTTTATCTTGGGTCAGCAAGAGTCGAAAACTTGAGGAGAAGAGAAATTTGGAAAAGGAGAAAGCCATGCGGAAGTCAAAAATTTTCGAGGAGCAGGTTTGTATATTACAGTTTGTTTCCTTTGCTAGTGTTCTGATACTCTTGTGATCTTTTTTCTAACTGTCATGATTCAGTTGTTCTGTCTTCATTGGTCAGGACAATCTTGATGAAGACTCGACTGAAGATGGCATGACGGACAAGGCGCTTGCAGGTGCTGATTTTATTTTATTTTATTTTGTTTATGTGCTCCTTGTTCTTTTTATTTCGGTCAACATAACCTGTCGGTTGGTCCTTTCACCATTTTCGAAGTTGAGATATTCTCTTACTTATTTCTAAGAGCATATTCGTTTAGATGCTTTGGCTGGAGTCAAGGTTCTTCACGGGCTTGACAAAGTCTTGGATGGCGGTTCAGTTGTTTTGACTCTTAAAGACCAAGAAATACTTGCCAATGGTGACTTAAATGAAGGTATTTTCTGTTTCTTGCTAATTCCCCTCCCCCTCTTCCCCTTTATTTTGCCTTTGCTTCAGAATGTTACTGCTATAACTCAAAATATTTTGCTAGTGCTATCATTGTCAAGGGTTCTTTGAATAAATATTTTGTTTTTCATTCTTGGGCTTAGGAAAGAAGAATCTTCCGGATAGAATATAGTTTTTACCTTAGTGTGGTAATTATAAAATGGAAAGATTGTTTATGCTTCTTTTTTCCCGTCGTGTTTTTGTTACAGATGTTGATATGCTTGAAAATGTGGAAATTGGGGAGCAGAAGCGGAGGAGTGAAGCTTACAAATCCTCAAAGACAAGCGCTAGAGTATATGATGACAAGTAAGAAAACAGAATTCTCTTTTCCTGGGTTATCTTCTGTCTTTAACTGAAGAAAGTTTATCATTTTGTTATGTGTGGCTAGAAAGAAAGGCAGAGCAATGTGTATTGAACATTTGTTATGAATTTTGTGTGGTGGAGTTCCATGGAGGTCTCTAGGATCTAGGATGCACGGGGACGGCTGACCATTACCGTCCCCCGTACCCGAAACGTTTCCAAAACTTGGAAACCCGGAAACACCCCGGAAACTCCAACAAGACTTTCTTTTTATTTTTAAATTTTTTAAATATGTTTTTATTGGAATTTCATGCAAAATACGAAATAAAAGTAAGCCATTGTGGTCTTAAAAGTGTTAGAACTATCAATATGAAAGTTTTAAGGTGAAATGTCCTTAAATTTTACATTTATTATTAAAAATACATATTTATTTATCAATTTCTTTGCGTCCCCGTTTCCTGATTTTCTAAAATTTGCTGTTTCCCGTCCCCGTTTGGGGACACGTACCCGTATCCGTGCAACTTAGTCTAGGATCATTCTGCAGGTTAGTTGCTCTACCTGGGGAAGACCTATGGTGCACAGACACTTCTTAGAGGTGCCTTGTATTTGTCGTGTTCAACATGTAATTTGTGTTTCAAACTCCAAAATCTACGGATTCGTCCATTTCTATTCTCATATCTCATGTGGGACATTACACCTATTGGAATAGTCTGTGCAACATGGAGGAAGACTTTAGGGAGCAGGATGAATAAGCCCTTTGCACTTCGTAGTGAGCATATTTCAAGGGACGTGGAGTTCTTTAGTAATGTTGCTAGTAGTTCCTGAGATATGTTTTCTTCTAATTTTTGTGGACGGTTCTGTGCGTGTGTGATCCTTTGATGGATTAGTCTTAGGGTTCGCGTGGAATGGGGTTAATCATTCAAGGGGTAATGATAATGAAAAACAGAAGAATAAAGGTGGAGACTGGAGATGATAGTAGTCAATGGAAGAAAGCGAGGAGAGGGAGTAATCATTCACCCCCAAATGAGGGTCATACATTCAATCCCCTCTCTTTTGAAGTAATTATTTCTTCCATTTGAAAGTAATCATTTATTCCCTTTCTCCCTCTTTTCTTCTTCAACCACCACCACCTCCACCTCTTTCTTTCTTGAAATTCATTATAATACCCCTTAATGATCACTCCCTTTTCAGGCATGGTCTTGGGCTGTTATGTACTCTTTTGTCTCGGCTGGGTTTTTGACCTGTGGCAAATAGGAAGTTTTATGGATTCTTCATTGGTTGTTTTCCTTCTCTTGTTAATTTTGTTGATTGTTTGCTTGGCTAAGATGCTCTAACCATTCTGGTTGTTGTATAGGTTCAACGATGAGCCTGGAGAAGAAAAGAAGATGCTCCCACAGTATGATGATCCAGCTGAAGATGAGGTTGAATTCACCTTATTGACTTAAATCACTTTTTGTTCCTTTGCTTTTGGTTCTCTGGCTGTTATATCTGCCTACCAAAAATTATGTCTATTAAATTTGGGTATTTAATTGCATGATTCTTGGTATTTAACTTTGTGTTTTCATTGTATATCTTTTAGGGGGTAACCTTGGATGCTGCTGGAAGATTCACTGGTGAAGCAGAAAAGAAACTGGAAGAGGTGAGAGCTTACTTACGTAGCCTCAGTATGTTAATTTTAAAACTGTATGGTTCAAAATCTAAAAATGTCTCCTATACTCTGCTTCTGTTGGCATGTCAGCTCCGTAAAAGACTTCAAGGTCCTTCAGTAAAAGCTTCGAGTGAGGATCTTAATTCCTCTGGGAAGATAGCATCAGATTACTATACCGTTGATGAAATGCTTCAGTTCAAGAAACCAAAAAAGAAGAAGTCTCTACGTAAGAAGGAGAAGCTTGACTTAGATGCGCTTGAGGCAGAGGCAATATCTGCAGGTTTAGGCGTGGAGGATCTTGGTTCCCGCCATGATAGCAGAAGACAGGCTGCTAGAGAGGAGAAGGAAAGATCTGAGGCTGAACGAAGGAGTAGCAATTACCAAGCTGCCTATGCCAAAGCAGAGGAGGCATCAAGGACGCTTCGCATGGAGCAAACCCTTACCATCACCAAGGATGATGATGAAACTGAAGTAATAGCTGACGATGCCGAAGACCTGCAGAAGGCATTGCAAAGAGCCAGAAAGCTGGCTTTACAGAAGCAAAATGAGAATGAATCAGCTGGTCCCGAGGCAATTGTACGCTTTGCATCAGCTGCTGTCAGTGATCAACCACCAGATGCCCAAAATGCAACCTCTGGAGAAGCAGATAATAAAGTTGTCTTTACTGAAATGGAGGAGTTTGTGTGGGGCCTACAGCTTGATGAAGGTATTCTCTAGGACTTTCTCCTCAGTACTCTTTTAACTTTTGTCTCTCCTTCGTTCTGGAACCAGCACCCCCTTGAACAAATAAAAAGAATAGAAACATGAAAGTAAATAGAAAATACTACGGGAAAAGAAAAAACGTCGATGGAGTGAAATGGACCAAGTAGTCTGGGAAATGTGTTTTGCTGTTCAGTATTACTTGAGAGATGGATAAGCTTCTTCCCCCCCCCCCCCCCCCCCC
>ONZK01001093.1:6925-18479 GCA_900322385.1 Pharnaceum exiguum | reverse complement strand
ATTTACTATCTGTTAATACAATCTGCTTCTGCTATGTACTAATACAATCTACTATATGTTTCTGCTATATGCTAACTGCTATCTGCTAATAGCCAAACAGGGCCTCACTTTGAAAGGGAAAGTGATTTTAGTATATGAGAATATGATGAGTAAGTAGAAGGTCACTTTTCCTAAAATGAGTGCTCCTAGGCTCATTTCAATGAATTGATCTAAATTAAATTGGATTCTAGTATATATGAGTAAATAAAAAATGTTGAAATTCAACTAAAATTATTAAAGTCAAATTGAAATTAGGCTATGTTTTTTCCATGTTTTATTCATCTATAGTGTTATAATTTAGTTTTGTTTGTTTTAATATAGTTTTTGTCAATTCAGTTTTAGTTATAATATTAACTAAATTCAATTTTTTCAATTGAGTTTAATATTTTTCACCTCAATTTCCTTTATTTTTCCAATTCATTTCAGGATTTTGCAAACAAATAAAACTCACCAACTGAAAATTCAAAATTGGAAAATTTAAGTACACCAAAATAATTAACTGAAACACAAACTAAAACTGATGTAGTTTCAACAACTACAGTAGCAAACAGCGTTAACAAGTGGTGAGCTCTAGGCAGTGATTGTGAGCGTTATACTGTTAATAACTATGTTTGACTCTTGTACACAGATTTCAGAAGGATGTCACACGCAATTCACCTTTTCAGTGTCTTTCCCTTTCTTTTATTATTCATTTGCTTTCCACTGTTTCTCTCCCACTCTTTTAATTTCCTCACACTCAACTCAACTCTGAAGAAGCATAATGTGACAGTGTGAGCAAGCAAGTGAGCAAGCAAGGACAAGATGAAACACCTGGTCCGTGATATTAGTACCAAAAGGCCCCCCTCTACTCCTCTCTCTCTCCTTACCTTACTTTTCTCATTAAAGTCAGTTATATGCTACTCATTTTGGTTCTTTACAATTATACTGTCTCTACACTTTAACATAACATAAGTAGTTTTTTGTACATTGCTCAAATTTCTCCTTACACTACTTTAGCTAAGTGCAAAAAGACACCTTTCTTCCTTTCTTTCTCTAAAAACACTTTCTTTCTTTCAATCACTCAAAAAATGCACATGGGCATGCTTTAATTTCCTTGAATTTTCACTTCTTTGAGCTTGGTTGTCTTAAAGATCAGATTTTTCATCTGGGTTTTTGATAAATTTCCAAAATTTTCACTTCTTTGGAAGTTTTGCCCAATGAGAAGAATCTTGTTGTTAGATCTTTGCATGCCCATTTGGGTAACTTGGCTACTTATGTAGTGAAAAACATTCACATTGTTTGTACCTTATTTGGGTATGTTCAGTTAGTTAAGATAGAGAAAGAGAGAGAGTGCAATACAGCAAGAAAAAAAAAGCCATGTGCTATTGTCAGTCTGAGAGAATTTTGTGTCTGCTGTTAATCTTTTTTATTATTGCAGGAGCTCAAGTGGTGAGCTCTGAGCAGCCTGATCAAACAACCATGTTTGCAATTAATGCAGAGATTGGTGTTCCTGGATGGGGTGTTAATAATTCTGATTATTGTTACTGGAGAGGCATAAGTTGTAACTCTAACCAAAGTGTGGAACATCTTGATCTTTCTGACAGGTGGCTTAGAGGTAATATCACACTAATCTCTCAGCTTAAGGGATTAAAATGGTTAGACCTGTCTGAGAATTATTTCACTGGTGAAATTCCTGTTGTTTTTGGTGAATTGTCTGAGCTTGAGTTTCTTGATTTGTCATCAAATAAGTTTGTTGGTAATATTCCTAAGGAGCTTGGTAAGCTAAGCAACCTAAGAGCATTGAATTTGTCATATAATGTGCTTGTTGGTGGTATACCTGATGAGCTTGAGGGGTTAGAAAAGTTGCAGGATTTTCAAATATCTGGGAACAAGGTGAATGGGACTATACCTTTGTGGGTTGGTAATTTGACAAAGCTTAAAGTTTTTGCAGCTTATGAGAATTTGTTGGAGGGTGGAATTCCTGAGAATTTGGGGCTGGCTTCTGAACTTGAGCAATTGAATCTTCACTCTAACCTGCTTGATGGGCCTATACCTGACAGTCTTTTTGCCAAGGGGAAGCTTGAGTTTTTGGTGCTTACTCAGAATAGGTTGACAGGCACAATTCCTGAATCATTTGGGAACTGTGATAATCTTTCGAGTATTCGGATTGGGAACAATAATCTGATTGGAGGTATTCCGAAAACTGTTGGGAATATAAGTAGCCTGACATACTTTGAGGTTAACAATAATAATCTTTCTGGTGAGATTGTTTTGGAGTTTGCTCAGTGCTCTAATCTTACTCTTCTGAACTTGGCCTCCAATGGGTTTACTGGAATCATTCCCCCACAACTTGGACAGCTTGCAAACCTGCAGGAGTTGATTGTTTCCGAAAATAGCCTTTATGGAGAGATACCTGAACCACTCCTTCGAAATAGAAATCTGAACAAGCTTGATCTTGGCAGTAACAGGTTTAATGGGACAATACCTATTGATCTGTGCAACACGTCGAGATTGCAGTTCTTGCTGCTGAGTCAGAACTTCCTCAGAGGAGAAATACCTCATGAGATTGGGAATTGTGTGAAATTGCTGGAACTGCAACTGGCAAGTAATTATCTGACTGGAACAATTCCTTCTGAGATTGGGCGCCTGAAGAATCTACAAATTGCGTTGAACTTGAGCTACAATCATCTCCATGGACCTATCCCAGCTGAGTTAGGGAAGCTTGATAAATTGGTATCTTTAGATGTGTCTAACAACCGACTTTCTGGACCAGTACCGGCAGCTCTGAAAGGCATGTTGAGTTTGATTGAGGTTAATTTCTCAAACAACTTGTTCACTGGGCCTATACCAGCCTTTGTACCATTTCAGAAGAGCCAAACTTCAAGCTTCTCTGGAAACAAAGGACTATGCGGTCAGCCGTTGAGTTCTTGTGGTCCTTCCAGTGGGGATGATCAGGGAAATTATCCTCACAAAGTTTCTTACAGGATTGTGTTAGCTGTTATTGGTTCTGGCTTGGCTGTTTTCATATCTGTCACAGTGGTTGTTCTTCTGTTTATGATGCGAGAAAAACAGGAGAAAACAACCAAAGACGTGGAAATTGTAGATGAACCTGACAATAGCCGACCACTGATTACAGCCGGGAGTGTATTCATGGACAATTACAGGCAAGCAATAGATTTTGAAGCTGTTGTTAAGGCCACTTTCAAGGATGCAAACAAGCTCAGCAGCGGGACATTCAGCACCGTTTATAAAGCCACAATGCCTTCCGGGATTGTGCTGTTGGTGAGAAGTCTTAAGTCAGTCGACAAGACAGTGATTAACCACCAAACCAAGATGATTAGGGAGCTCGAAAGATTAGGCAGGTTATGCCATGGTCATTTGGCGAGACCTGTAGGTTTTGTCATTCACGAGGATGTTGTTCTTTTGCTGCATGAATACATGTGCAACGGAAATCTAGCTCAATATCTTCATGAAAATAGCAAGAACCCTGATTATGAACCTGACTGGCCGACAAGACTCTCCATTGCCATAGGTGTTGCGGAAGGTTTGGCATTCCTCCATAGCGTGGCTGTGATTCACCTTGATATCTCAGCTGGTAACATGCTTTTGGACGACAATATGAGTCCTCGGGTGTCAGAGATTGAGATATCAAAGCTTCTAGATCCTTCTAGAGGAACTGCAAGTATTAGTGCTGTTGCTGGCTCGTTTGGTTATATCCCCCCAGGTTTGTTCTTCACATATTTGTTCTCCATTGGCATTCAATAAGTCCGCATAGCTGCATCGGTGCTAAAGCACTTTGTTTGCTTATCATCATTCAGTTTTGTGTGGGCAGAAGCCCCTTATCACCATAAATATGTCTTTATTCGCAAGCACATAACAGGTCATCTGTTTCTATTGACTTAGTTTTCTGATTGTACCAGAATATGCCTACACGATGCAAGTCACTGCACCAGGAAATGTGTACAGTTATGGTGTGATCTTGCTCGAGATTCTCACGACACGCTTACCAGTAGATGAGGCCTTCGGTGAGGGAACGGATCTGGTGAAGTGGGTTCAGAATGCTCCTTTAAGGAGAGAAACGCCAGAGCAGATACTTGATGCGCGGCTCAGCACAGTTTCATTCGCTTGGAGAAAAGAAATGCTTGCAGCTTTGAAGGTTGCGTTACAATGCACGGATAGTGCGCCAGCCAAACGGCCAAAAATGAAAAAGGTTGTTGAAATGCTTCAAGAGATAAAGGACAACAAAAGCTGAGAAATGTGTGGTAGCAAACGGTAAAAAATTTAGCTTATTATGAAGTATACAGGATTTCAGGGAATTGAAAAATTGGTGTCTTTGGAAACTAGAGAAAGAGGTGTATAAGTCCCTAAGGGTTCTGCAGTGGTATCTCCTGAATCCTGAATTCCTGATATGTTCTATCATCTGTGTAACCACCCCTAGTTGGAATCAAATCCATTTAGTATATACAATATTCAAGCAAAAGTCTAGTATTGCAGAATAAGAAACTCCATGCAACTTAGCAAAATGATTTCACACAGCATATTACGCACCAATGCATTATGATGCACATTTGGCAGTAGGTCTATACTCGTACTAGATACTAATAGAAGACCCGCAGCCAATGTAACAAGTACAACTACCAGGCAGAAACTGCCTAGTCTCATTTAGGGAGGCACTAATACAATTCTTCCAAGACTACATATTAACATGATACAGTACAGTTCAACATAGAACCAACATTCAGAAAACTGGCGTAACAGCACAGACATTAGAGGTCTTCACTCCTCTGGGGTTTTCACAATGAAATTCTGGCGACTGATGGGGTTCATGACAACCGGGGGGCCTGCCGTGCGTGGCCATGCCTGAAACTTCTTGTCAGTTTCTTTCCACCAATCCTTGTTGGAGACAGTTCCTGGCGTTGTGCCTGTTTCAATATGCAGGAGCATCAAAATCAATCCAAATCAAAGGGTAAAGCAGAAAAGCTAAAAGAGTACTGGTTTAACTAACCTCCAAAAATCTTCTTGTCAGCAATTAACAAATCACACGCATATGCAATAGCAAAGGACCCCAAGACAGCTGAAATTATATACTTGGCAGACATATTCAAACTGCAATGACAGGGAAAGGCAATCACAATCATATAGCATACCAGAAATTTTCAAAGCCACTAAATTTTGATAGTCGGATGCGTTGTATTATAAATTCAGAGCAAAAACATTCGGTAGATGAGAAAGATGACTATACTTTCCAGTAAATTACGAGAACAATGAATTTAAAAACATCTAAGATATTCATTGTCAATGTCATTCGAGAGCTTCATTAAATCAATGGTTTCCCAACATGGCAACATGGTGCTGAAAGGGTACGGGTTTGGCAGACAATATAGGAGTTAGTAGCTATCATAATTCACTGATTCACAGGGGCACATGCATTCTAGACTAACAGCCACAGCCACCGCCAAATGCTCACTTAAAATTCAGGAAGGTGATGATGCATACAATGTCACTCGCTCACCTGAAATCTTCATACACTAACAAGTGTTGTGTTACAACGAACATCAATTCATCAAATCATAAACAAACCAAATCAGGATAGAAATCAAAAAAAATCAGTCCAAAACTTCAATAAGTAGCTCAGTCAATGAAACAAAAGGTTCACATCATTACCAATATAACAATTATAACAAAATTAACCAGCTTGGAGTCCATAAAGGGCTTTTTAATCCGACCCTAAGCAGCCAAGCTAGGTCCGGTCATCGGGTCATGCTCAATTGTTATCACCAGCTGAAACTTCACAAACTCTAATGAGGCTAGTAGCCTAGTACTAGTAGGTAAATTCATTACCACAAAAAACTTCACAAACCAAATTGTGGATGGGTGCGACATATTCGAGTAACGGGTGAATTTGAGTTTACAATATTTCCTATGCAATTAATCTAGCTAGTGGCTGTCTTGGAATGGTATGTCAAATATAAGAACTCACATTCAAATGACTAATTTAATGCTTTAAAAATGACTAAGGCTCTGTTCTCTTCAGCTTGAATAGTGCATGCAAGTAAATTCGGATAAAAGAATAATTGGAATAACATAACATCACCAAAATAAATAAAAAAAATCAACACCCACAGAGTTTAATCAGAAGAAAGGAAAAGGAGAAAGGAAGATAGCAACTTTTTCAATGAGAAATTGCTATTTGCTACTGCATGTATTGAGTTATTGACTTTAATAGCAGCAAATGATATCACCCTTGTTGACAAATCACAACTACACAGCTTAACTAAAGTAAAGGTGTACTACTTTTAGTGTCACCACTTTCACATAAAATTGATCATTTCTGTAAAGAAGACAAAAACCAGCTACGGAGTACTTAGAATGAAAAAGAGGGGGAAATCCCAACTGAAAGCAGCTAATATAATTAAGAGCAAAGCGATCAGAGTTACCTTGACGAGGAAGGAGAATTGTGACAAGGGAAGGTTGTAGGAGCTTGAGCTGAATGTTCTTGAACTCTCCAAAGTAAAAAGATACTCTGCCAGTATTTTTCTTATGTAATGTAATGTAATGCAGACTAATACGGCATTTACTGTCTCTAATTAATTGGGCCAGGCCAAGAAAACCCATTTCAGGAAGGGCCGTTGTTGGGGATTTCTAACGGTATAATAATAAGTATATAAATGGTTCAAGTGTTGGTCCTTTATGAGGTAACGGACAAGTTCACTGTTTATGAGGTAAACCAACAAGGATGAATAGAAAGCTCATCCACGTACACAATAACACAAGTAACACAACCGCTATACAAAATAATAGAGGTAAGCCCGTTTCAACCCGAACCGAGCCCAATTAGTGACCCGAATAGACAACCAAAATCCAACCTGAAATCCGAACCGAACCCTTTTTAAACCCAAATTAGTTAAGCCCGAATAAACCCGAACCGAACCCGACCCGAATAAACCCGATTAATTGTCTTTGTTATCATGCTATATACGCTAATTAAAAATTTAAAATATATTTCAATTAGAAGAAACTTTATGTCTAGTTATATTTAACAATTACATCGTCAGAGTAAAAAAAATAAATGAAATGATACCGAACCCGAATTATCCCGAACCGAAACCGACTTAACCCGAACCGATCGAACCCGAAATTGGTGACTCGATTGTAACCTTAACCCGTTAAAACTCGAATCGAATCGAATTAAACTTTAAACCCGATTGACCGGTCAACGAGCTAGCCCGTTTGCCACCTCTACAAAACAACACTTCTTGGTTTGGTTTGACCAAGGGCTAATCCCTAATACATACTCTGAGAACTCACAAGAATTTAAAGAGGTTCATTCATATTATAGACCGTCGTCAATCGATTAATTTTGAGAAGCTAAAGCAATACTCCAAGAATGGACTAGTCAGCTCGGGCAGCGTCTAATTTTGTCATGATCAACCATCAAACCACCTAGTCACACAAATCTGTTGAGAATACCTGTCAGCTACTCAGCTCTATGCCACCAGGCCACAACAAATAACGCACGCAAGTAGTGTGTCTCGTTCTCGTGTTTGTTAGACTCTGGACATCCGTAGTTGGGCCATTTCACTACATTGGCAAACCTGTATTTAAACCCATCATTATTGAAAATTACAGCTAGCATGAAATATGAATAAGCACATGCCTGATCCCTGCAAGTCATGATTGTCATCTTCATTCGTTCTGATGGAAGAGTAAACACTCAAACCTCCTTTCAGGTTACACCGCTAGCTCCTCTAAACAAAATGGCATCAGTTTTACCATACAAACCAAACCATCTGTCGTTGCTCCGGTGGGAGATCAATCGTAATTTCTCTGTCTAAATTACTGTTCGTGTCTGGGAAGGAAGATCGTACTATTTTTGATTCATTCTCTGTGATATGGTCTCGGCATTGTAGGAGCAGGCATTGAAGATCAAGGCGAAAGGAGATTGTCTGTACCACAATTAAGGAGATCGGCTAAAACTCCTCACCCAAAATCTTTCTTCAGAAAAATATAATTGTAGGCTTGAGGGGGTTGTGAAGATTGTATTGCCCTGGCCGCGCTTAGTGTAACTATGGGTTTTGTCACACTGGTTGATTTATTTTTAATGGAAGAGTGATGTAACGATACATTGTTGATGTTCAGCAATTGTGCTAAATGCAGCAGAATACTACAATAGGGAAGACCGGCCAGTATACCAAGTACAAACATTTACAGGTTGTATATCCAAGTGAGCACGAAAATATGAAAATTGAAGAAGCATAGAAATTTGGCATTCAAATTGCATCGAAATTCATTTACTCTTACGTGCTATCTTTATTTCCCGTCGATTTAGAAAAATAATAACTTTCAAATGCTCATCCATGTACACAATCCACGTACGAACAACAATCTAAGAGGCCCATTCACACTCACAGTCACCAATCGATTTTATTTTGAGTTAGTGAAGCAATACTCAAAAAAGTTTAATTTACTAAGGCAATTCTTTTGTCAAGATCATCAATTTATTATCAAAACCAACTAGTCGAATCAAATTGTTAAAAAACATTTGTCAGTTCTATGTCACATGCCCACAAGGTCACAACCACCACTAACAAATCATGAAAGTAGCGTGTCTCATTCTGGAGTGTATTAGTTGCCTTTGGACCTACTAGTTGGCCGTTTGACTACATGAGAAAATCTGTATTTAAACGCCATCGACCCAATGAAATGCATCAGTTAAAATCACAGTGAACATGAAGGGAAGACTAGCAAACAAACCAGTCTCCTCTAGAAGCTCTCCTCTAAAAACATCAAAATATCATTGGCTCCTTAAGGACCTTAACCCTACGAATCAGCGATGCAGTGATCTAATATCAACCGTAATTTCTCTGTCTAATTGGCTGTTTGTTGTAAAGACCGACGGGTCCATTATTCTCTACCCATATAATGGCTCGATGGATTAAAGGAGGGGAAAGTCTACCATTGGTGTTGACAAAGCAGTGTACAAGGATTTTTGGTGTATGTGTAATTTTCTGTAGATATCTCTTTTCTTTACTTTTATATCTCTTTTCTTTACTTTTATTTTGGGCAAGGAGTTCGCAGGTTATTTACCTCCAATACGACATAGTGTTTGAAATTTTTTGTAGCAGCCGAAGGTTATTTTTTTTTTCTGGTTTCAATAATGGTTCAACTTTAGCTCAAGGTTAGTAATGGACTTGAAAATTCAATGATGGTTCTGGGATTTTGGCTATATAAATCAGAGAGGATAAACCTAAATTACTTCTAATGAATATATTAATGTACAAGGCTATGCTTGTTAAACCTCATGAACCTTGTGTTGCAAGAGGTTTTACTAATATATAGAGTATTATTTGCTTATGCAGCTTTAGCTTGTCGCGTACAGATTGTAAGATTTTAGGCCATTCTTTTGCAGTCGATAACTGTAGCCAGTAGGCATCCATCTTTACCTACCTTGCTGTAAAGATTTGTAAAATGTTGTGGCTAGGAAAAGTTCTTTCATGATATTCGACAAATAAATTAAACATTTCAGCTCTACCAATGATTGCCCACTGTATGACTGTAGTACCTGTTTTCATTTTCATTTTCTAATTTGATTGATTTTATTTGGCCTCATTTTCCTAACTTACCCTATCATTGAAGTTAAATTATGGTTACTCAACTTTCAATCATGTGTTTGGTAATTGATAAATGCAGTAGAAAAATTTAGTAGACAAAACAGTATTCAGTTGTGTTCAAACAGGCACAGGTGAGTGAGGTGACAAAAATGAGTGAACCTACAAAGGGAAGACTACGGTTATTTTATTTGGACAAAAAGTATTACAGATAGGATATCAAGGGAGCATGACAATGTAAGAAGCATGTAATTCAAATTGCATCAAATTGATATACTCCTATCTTTATTTCCTGCTGATGAGAAAAATAAATATATGCGCTAATAATACTATATTTCACAATCGTCAATCGAAGTAAGTTTGAACAAGCGAAGCCATATTCAACGATACTGGCAGTGTTTTGTGTCAAAAGCAGCATCAACACCAACTAGTCAAATCAGTTTGTTAAGGCACATCTGCAAGCTCTATAGAGCATGCCCACAACTAACAACCACGCAAGTAGTGTGTCGTTCTTGAGTAGTTAGTAGCATCTAAACCCTACTACTTAGCAATTTGACTACATGGGAAAAACTGTATTTAAACCCCATCGACCCATTGAAAGCATCAGCCAATTAAAATCACACTGAACATGAATGGAAGACTAACAAACAAACCAATCTCCTCTCGCACTTCTTTTCTGAAAACATCAAAATGCCATTAGTTAAACCCTACGCATCAAACCATCGATTATACTCCGTAACTTCACTGATCGAACATCAACCGTAATTTCTCTCTCTAAATTGCTGCTTGTTCATGAAAAGAGTTATGGGTCTTTTGTTCTACCTTGCCCATTCGAGTGACATGGCCAGTTAGCTCTCGGGGCACTTTGGGAGCCGCTGCTTACAAGGATTTGATGTTGAAGACAATCCACAAGAACGTGAACTTGGCATAGATTATGGATAATGTGCCCCTTTGTTATACGAGTCGATCCCACTATTTACCCTAGCGACAAGTGCTGTCCGTGCACCACCCACTGCCAAATACATTGGTGATGTTCACCTCCACAACAGCAAAAGCAGACAATTTTTCTTTTAAACATCTTGTACTGTTTGGTTACTAGTAGTTGATAAATGCAACATAAACTATAAGTAGGCAAAAAATTCACATATTGGCTGTGTTAAGCCGTTGGCATAAGTGACAGATCACAATTTAGTGAATCTCCGAAAGTCAAGATTGTAGAATCCATAGATAAACAAATGCCAATGGTGAGCCTTGCACACCGCTTACATATTATGCTTACAAATACAGAAATATACACGAAAATTCTGTTGTTCGCATACATATCAGTATATCACATATGTATGTGATCAAATAAATCCTGAAAGTACACTTCTTTCTCAGTTTTCCCTTTTACAATATGGCAATTTGCCAATTTCCAACAGTTTCAGATGGATTGTAACTCTGCAATTGATATCTACAATGAGGCAAGCAAATCCAGAAGATACTGTCTTGTATCAGTATCTACCGGAAAACAAACAGGTATAATTACACCAAAGGAAATAAATAAAGAATGAATCAAATGAATCAACAGGGACGCGACGGACTATTCAAGCTTCTCCAAACTCCAAAGTAGCTGATAGATTGTCTGCGGCTGTTTCGCGCCCACTATTGGCATGTATGTTGACAACCCACACACCGTACCGTCTTTTTACTCTTTTTTTCTGTGTGTGTGGGTGTTTGTGTGTGTGTTGTTTGACTAAGTGTTCCAAAGACTTGCATTGTTATTTCCTATATTCTAGAATTAGTGAGTTAAGTTTCCTGTTTTTAAGTTCCATTAAGTTAGTGGTTTGTTTAGATAGTAGTGGAGGATCATGCCCACTACCTAGTGTTAGTGGTTCCTAATCTCTAGTTATTTGTAAGCCTATTTAAAGGCCTTGTTATTCATCAGT
>ONZK01001092.1:17794-33641 GCA_900322385.1 Pharnaceum exiguum | reverse complement strand
GACCCCCATACAACTGAAAAATGACCCCAATATAACTGACTGAAAAAATGACCCCTATACAACTGTAAAATGACCCCCATACAACTGAAAAATGACCCCCATGTTAAAACTGAAAAAATAACCCCATATAAAATGAAAAATGACCCCCCATGTTAAAACTGAAAAATGACCCCCATACAACTGAAAAATGACCCCATAGTAAAAAAAAAAAAATCAAAAAAAAAAAACATTTGCACACTAACCTTAGTGTGAGACGGTCTCACCCAAATTTTTGTGTTATTATTTTTGATACTATGTGGTTTGCTCACAATGATTTTGAATGAAATATATGATCTTTTATTTTTTTGGTATCAATATATGATCTCTTTTTAAATGTAGGAGTTTAATTTATTGTGACGTGAATATCCCATGAAAATGAAATAAAATCAATGAAAACAAGTATGGTGTTAAAGTCAAGCATATAAAATTGGACAACAAGAATCGTGTTTGATGCGTCTCTAGAATGAGGGCGGACCTAGGTCATACACTATAAGGAATTTGGACTTAAGCTCAAGGTCATAGTTGTATAAAACAAAAGATTAATGGGGGCAAGCCTACTAATATTTTTCTAGAAAGTGTTTAATGTTTGCCCAGGAAAAATAGTTACCACGGGTTATGAGACCTAAATTACCCGTTTACCGATCTAACTTGGAATAATCAAAACTAACTAAGAAAAAATCAAAATAATACTACCTAAGCCCGTTAGTTTTCTAACATCTTCAAGTCTAGAGTAAAAAAATTAATTGGCTTTTGTTAATAAAAAATTAACAAAAAATTGTTAGAGAGTCTCGGTTAAGCTATTGTCCAATAGCAAATTAACCGGTTTGACCAATTTGTTCTAATACCTCTTATTTTTAGTGAAATTGTTGGAAGTCAATACTTCAATTCAGCTATGGGTCAATCTCGGAAACAAACTCTCCGTTCTCTTGAACAGGGGTATGGTTGCGTACATCCTGACCCGAGCACCCTCATTTAATGAATTACACTTGATTTTTGTTGTTGTAGACCAATTTGTAGTTCACAACTGTAAGCATCCAATTTCCATTTTCATTAGATTAAAGTGGTTAAAACATTCCTCACCCGATTAGCTCTTATAGACACCAAAATTTTACAGATATTTAAAAGAAAATGCTTTCTGGAAACAATCTACTGATTTTCGGGGTAAGGCTGCGTATATCAGACTCACTCTGGACCTTATCCGAGATGGGATTAAATGAGTTGTTGTTGCTTAAAAGCAAAAACTAAAAAAAATTAATATTAAAAATCCGATAAAAATGATTTATTCTAAAATCTCTAAAATGTCAAAACACCAAAAATACCAATATGTTAATTTTACCAATTTATAAAATCATTAGAATTCTAAATCAGAAACCAAATAAAGGATAAAATACTTTAATAATCCAAATGTAGCAGCAAATCCGACTTAGCCGAGCGGTCAATTTACCTTTAGGCTACAACATCACATCCACTGCTTAATGCTTAGTTCGACACCCCGCGCGCGTACTGCCCCCATTATCCAGGCTTTTTATCGTTTCTCTCAATTTTTCGGCCTTGGCCTTTGCTTGTCTAACGGGCCAGCACTTTCCCCGCTCCCAGCCCACACCTCACTCAAATCACACACTCACCCTTGAACCCAACAGCAAAACAAAACACCAAAACCCATTAAAATCCCACCATAGCAAGTTACCAACCCAAACTAAAAAGAGAAAAGGAAAAAGACATGCCAAATTCCCTGTAGTGATGTCGGATGTCGGCTACATCAAACAAACGAAAAAAGAGAAAAAATTCACTAACCCTCCCACCCGTGAACAGTGAGACAGAGGAAATCGCCTAATGTGGTGGGTTGCTGCTGTTTTTTTTGCCTTCACCTTCTCTTAATGCCATTTTATAATCCCCAAATACCCAAAATGATATTCTTCCTTTATCCTTTTAGACAATTGGGTATTCTTTCTTTTAACTAGGACTAAAAGGTATTCTTCCTTTACCATTATGACATATAGACCCCTAAAACTAGAATTTTACATAATCTCGACTTAAAACAATTTTTTTGTAATTTTCTTAAAGTTCACTTATAATTTTGCCCCACTCCTAGATTATTGTAAAAGGGTTTTTACTATTTTACTTCTCCTTTTTTTTTCCCAAGACTACTGTTTTCATATTTTATTATGAGTAAACACTTTCAAAAGAAAATAGGGGTGATGCAAAATAATAAGTGCACTTTAAGAAAATTATAGAAAATTATTTTAAGTCGAGATTATGTAAAATTTTAGTTTTAGGGATCTATATGTCACAATGGTAAAGGAAGAATACCTTTTTGTCCTAGTTAAAAGAAAGAATACCCAATTGTCCAAAATGGTAAAGGAAGAATACCATTTTGGACATTTGGGGATTTTGTAATTGTCTCTTCATTTAAATGCTTTGACCCTTTTTATTCAAATTTTTTATTTTTATTTTTTATTATCTAAGGCGAACGCTTTCAATTTTCAGTTTTTTCAAAACTAAAAATGAGTGAAAAACAGAAAAAGTGGTTTTCAAAATTCTATTGTCATAACAAAATATATCATGCCAAATGTTTAAATTTCAAAAATAACTTCATTATCACGCAGTTGAAAATATTTAAAAACCGAAAACAGGAAACTCACAGTGATCTCGAACAAGGTTTAAACTTGAAGCACCCCATAAATATAACCACAATTCCCACTTTCAAACGGCTCAAAAAATTTCACTTCTCCCTTTACACCTAGTTAATTACTCGCTCCGATCCAAAATAAGTGTTATTCTAACACAAAATAAGGCTATGTTTTGTTCGTCGGAAGTACTACATTTCAGTTTTTTCCAGTTCAGTTCAGTTTTAGTTATAGTTTTAATTGTCTTCAGTTTTTTTCAGTTCAGTCTTAGTTATAGTTTTAACAGTTTTCAGTTTTTTTTTTTTTTCGTTTCGGTCCTGTTTTTTCTAGTTCATTTTAGTTTCACTTCAGATCTTCCCAGCCGACCAAAACACGCCCTAAGTGTCATTCTGACTTTTTAGTGGCCACTCTCCATTAGAAAAGAAACGGAGGGACTACCCTCGAGCATTTCCCCCAAAATTTCCCTTATCAATTTTCAATATAATTATTGAAATTGTATAAAGTTAGTCACACATTGGAAATAATTTTGGATTGGATTGGATTGGATGGATTAGTTTAACAATCAATCAACTTTCATTAAGTAGCTAGCTAATTAACCTAATAATATAATTAAGTAATACAATTAGTTAGACCCACTTTGGTGGGATAAATTAATTAAGATTAAGTGCAACTATTAGCTAGTTTTAAAAAGGAAATAATTAAGATTAAGTAAGTTTAATTAGAGCTAATACTAGAGGTCCTTAACTTGGGGAGTTCATTCCTAAGCAGCAATTGGGTATAAATATCTAACCCTCTTATTTTCATTTGATTCCATTTTATGCATGCCATTTTCATTTTGTTTGTTTGTTGCATCACTTCCATATTCATCATTATGATTATCATATAATTATTGTTATATTGTGCAACTAATCATTTTTTTACTTCTTACAACACTCCCTCAGATAATGGATAGAGCCATCCATTGAGAGAGTATTTTGAGTGTTAATTGATGAATTAATTGTGAATCTTGCTTAATCTCATTTTAACCACCTTAACTTCCATGAAAATGAAAATTTTATGTGCAAAATTATTGTAAACATGAATCCTTGGTTCACAATTTTGTTAAATTGGTTAATTTAGTTATGGGCAGTAGCCTAGTCGAGACTTTATGGGCATTTTCATTATTTTTCTTAACAAAAAACTTAATTAAAATTTTATACCTTAAACTAAAAGATTTCAGAAAACTAATGTGATCGTCCTCGCTAAATGATTTTCCCTTAATTAGATGCGATTTTTCTTAAAATATTCGCCCTAGTAAGAACTCAATCCCATTTCCACTTGTGAAGCACTAAAAATGAAAGAGGTGCACAAAACAACTAAAAAAATAAATGAAAATCTCATAAATTTATTGTAAAATCTCTAAAATGTCAAAACACCAAAATTTTAATTTTTCCAACTTTGAAATTCATTGAAATTCTAAATCAGAAACCAAAAAAAGGATAAAAATTTTAATGATCGAATTGTCTCAGCAAATCCGACTTAGCCGAGCGGTCAATTCACCTTTAGGCTACACTATCTCACTCTCTGCTAGATCATGAGTTCCACTCTCTGCGCGCGCATTCACCCCCCTCCCCCAGCCTTTTCTCTCATTTTTTCTTATTCCTTTCCCCACACGGCACCTCACTTCACTAAAAACGTAACTCTTACACTCAGATTTATCTTGTCTCATTTTTTTCGTTCGGTCTGAATTGATTATTATGCGTCACATAATTATTCCAGGTGGGGGAGGGGAAAGATAAATGATTTGAATTGAGGCTTGCCAAACTGAAGCAGCCCGAATTAAAGCCAGGTAATGATTACTCATTACTCCTACATTTTCAAGCAAAGAAATCTGCATTCTGATGATGATGGTGATGTGCGTGTTTGCTGCAGGAGGTGCGCTGCTCCTTCGTTCTAAAGGATACTGCAAACTTCAATTTTGAGACCACTGGCTCTTCTTTTCAGTAAGGACGACGTGATCTTTAACCTCCTTTTTTGGTTATTATTATTTATTAGAAGTTGGAGAAAGTGCAGTATTAATTATTATTTATTACAAGTTGGAGTATGTAGGATCATATTGGGTTACTTGTTACGATCTTCTTATTTTGTATGTATTTACTACAGTAGTAATTTTGTGCCAATTGCTGTTTTCTGGCAGTATATATATGTTTGTTTCCCACGCTGTTAGCCAAAAAAATTATGGGCTTTTGGATAGTAATGAGTATTAGGGTTGACGATTATGTACGAGGATGGTGGGTTGGTGTTTTGTGGATATCTCAATGTTGTAGTTGGTGGTGACGGTTGTTACAACTAATAAACATTCAGGTCCGTTGTTACATGATGAGTATGAGTGTTTGCTTGCAACGGTAATGTATAATGACGAGCTTAAGGGTTGAGCTCAGGTAGGTTGAACTGCTTCGGGACTTAAATTATTAAGAGATCCACATTTAGTCGAATAGGTGTTTGATCTACACGTAGGAATTCACAAAAAAAGCTAATAAGTTTGTGCCTTTCAAGCTTTACTTTTTTGAGACACCGGATTTTTTCTTCACCTTCATGTTAGTGTTTATTTTTGGTTACTATTAGTCGTATGTCGTTACTTTCTGTTAGCAATTAGCTCTTTCTCTATAGTGTTTACGAGCTATAGACTGCATTTTGGCATCTATGTCCTGCTCCATGTGCTTCTTTATGCATGTTCCCTCTTCGGTCTTTCTCTGTAGTATTTATGGTCTGAAGACTCCTTGTTGACATCTATGTCCTATTCGATGTGCTTGTTTATGCATGTTCGATCTCTCACCCGGGTTTTAACTGTCGTTTGCTTAATTTGTGACTTCATTTATAAAGATGGAAAAAGGGAGAACGCAGGATTTTCTTTCGAGAGATTGATTAAGAAGGTTCCTTATTAGTTGGATGATGATGGCTGTAAGCCGAAGAAATTTGGTTTGTGCATTTTTATTTTGGAAGTGCTTGCTTGGTTATCTTATGTTCAGTAGTAAATGTTGAAGAAACTAGGACTAGAATTGGTCTTTTTCTGCTACTGCGTTTCACCTCACGATTGCATGAAGAAACTTGCAACCTGCTAGCGCCGCTTAACCTTGAGTTCGTTTTCATTTTTGAATGAACAAGATTAATCTTAAGTTGATGGAGACAATTCCCTTGTGTGTGTAGGCAACATCATTGCTTCTTCGATCACAGATACTAGACAAAAAAGAACGGAATTTTGAGCGCCAAAATCAGTTCTACAAACAGAACAGGTGAGTAATACCTAGAAACCCCCTCTCCCATTTACAGAAAAACAATCATTTATGTTTTGTAATTTTCATGCTCTTTTGAATATTTGATTTGTTTTCGTATTTTGGAGGTGGGTATAGTTGATGCTTACTGCTTTTGTGAATGTTTATTATTGAATTGGCCTTATATTTTGAGATGAACCAAACGTGTGAGTGAATGACTGGGAATTCCTGTAATCTCATTAATATATTTTAATTCAATATTTTTAGTAGCAAATTTTGCTGGCCTAATTTTTTCTGTTTCAGAAGACCATAGTAACACTATTATGTAATGCTGCAATTCTAGTGGCGTTAGTATCAAATTTCAGTCCTTGTGTTGCCTTTGATTTTATTGAGTCTCATGTTGGTGAAACAGAAAGCGAAATTAATGGCGTTGGATGAAACCCTATTGAGGTCTCAGCAACCAAGTGAAGCTCATTCATTTATACATCTAACAGCCATAGAACACTGTTTTGAGTTAAAGTTGTGTTCTTTTATTCAGCTTCTTCTTTTTCTTTGTAGCTTGCTTATTCGTCTTTGGTTGCTTCCCTGCAGAACATTTATATCTGGAAATTTGGTGAAAGAAGCAAGGGAAGCAGTAGTTCTGAGGTGCCTGGAGGGTTCTGTTCTGATCCACAAATGGGTCAAGAGAGGATCAGCTTGAGTCCCATACGTCAAAAGTGGGCTTTCATACATCTGACAGCATGAAGATGTCGTTCGACGTGTTTTACTTGAGGTAACCTGCATTAAGTTGAGTGACTTAGTTGTGTTATGTGAATGACAAAAAAGATTTTGTGCACAAAAGGTTTACTTGAGTGAAAAGTTGCTTTCTTTGGGGTGAGAAATTTTTCGCAATGAGTTGTAAAGAACTGTTGGGTATCGTCGTGTGGGGTGCGGGTTTTAATTTGAAAGAGGGGGTATCCGATGTGTTGAAAGCAGATGCTTAGTCATTTATTGCACTCAAGAAATCCAGTCTGGGCAAATGCACTCTGGAACTGGTCAACAAGCCTTATCTATGTTTTTTGTATCTTGTGGAAGTGACTTGAAGCTGTTGCAAAGTTCGTAATTTTTTCTCCTAACTTCTCCTGTTTTTTTGTTGAATTTGATGGGCAGCTGAAGGATGAGGTTGTACAAGGCACCCACCCTGTTGGTGTATCTTTGAGGAGTTTTGGTTAACTCGCTTTGGGAATAAATATACAGCTAACTTAACTGCCTGTGATAATGATCAAAGGACCCCTCCAGCATCAATTCATGAGAATATCAATAGTGTGGCTTGCGGAAAACCTTTTACCTAATGGAAATTATCTATGGTGAGAAAGGCACATTTAATGTCTCTATTGATAATCTTGTGCATGCGAATGATGACACCATGGACAATCATGAGCCCCCTGGAAAGAAGCTTAAATTGGACCACTAGGATTTTACTCAGTTAAAGCAACAACAGTTAGTTCCTGATGGTGGTGGCGATATGTGTAATAATGCTGCACAGCTTGGAAATGAAGCCCCATCTGAACGGAGTGATGGATTATCCTCCAGGGAAGACATTGGCCGTCCTGCAGATACTAATGGTATCTCTCTTAATAATAAACAAGCTTCACCGGATAATGATGAGAATCATCCAATGCAAAGAGATTCTTTGAGGATTAAGAGGTTTGATTTGGACTTGCCTCAGCAGCATGTTGAGACATTGAATGAATAGCATACAGTTTCGCTTGGTGGTGATTATTTGTCTGATGCTGCAAAAGTTGTAAGAGATGTCCCGTCTGCAATGCATGATGGAATATCCTTGGGGGAAGATTTTGGTGGTTCCGCCGATAAAAATTATTCCTCTTATAATCAATCAGAGGCAGCCCCTGTTAACGATGATAATCATCCTAGGGAAACCAATTTATCTAGGAAAAAGGCTGCCTTATTGAATTCTGAGTGTATGAACAATGGACTCCTTGCAATGACTGAAACAGAAGAAAATCAGTGTACTAAAGGTGGTCAACTGTTGATATGTGGTAATAGTACCTGCCCGTTCGCTTCTCATGAAAGTTGCTTGGGTGACTCCACCAGTTTTGATGACCAAGGCAAATTTTACTGCCCCTACTGTAAGTATGCCCGTGCCAGTTCTGATTATGAAAGGGCCATGGAGGGAATGCTCCGAGCTAGAAAAGAGCTTTCCCTGTTTATAGGGGGCAAGACTAGTTCCAAGCGCTCAGTGGAGGATGCTAACCAAAGAAGACAAGATGAGAATGACAAGAAAACAGCCGAATCAGATAATTGTGCTGATGCTGTAACTCAAGGTGCTAAGTGTTTGCGCTCCAGGAGTTCATTAAATAAACAACAAAAGGTATTAGAAGCTTCTCCAATGCAGTTGACACAGCTGTACCACAGGCTGTTTCTTCAGAAGGCAGAAGTGGTACTGAGATGGCTAATGAACTTGCACGAGGCAAGACTCAGACCCAGAATCAAGGACAAGATTGTGACAAAAGTACTGGTGGAAAGCTGTTAAAAGTAATGGAATAGCTTATGAATACAAGTCCGAAACGTGCCAAAGTAAAAAGTAAGGCGGAGAGTAAAAGTAATCAAGCTAGTGAACTCCATGAAGGTGCCACCTCTGAATCAATCAGTGTCTCTGATGGACAATCAGCCGAAGAGAACAAGGCTACCAGTTCCTTACGACCTACGCGACCTCGAAGGTGATTATCTGTGATAAATATCTTAATACTTTCTTTCATTTTATCGTCTTATTGTTTGTGAATATTCGTCTCTACAGTTTCATTTGTGAAAACTGCAGTTTTATGACCTACGTTTGCGTTTTTAGATCAACTGCTTTTGAGTGGGGTTGAAAACAGTTGACCATTTCAATTTCCTTTCGACCATTTCATGGTTCTTTGTATAATGAGCTCTCGTTAAGTCCTGTCCCTTTTGTGTAGTTATGCCAATATCCGAGGTTACAAGAACAACAATGTAGCCTTATTTGCGAAACTGATTTGGGGTCGGTTAGCATTAACCCAAATGGAATTGGAGTTTATTTAGTAAAATTTATAAGAATTGTAATGGTGTGTTTTGGTTAGAATTATGTGTGAAAAGAAGTTTTTTTAAAGGCAGATTTCTTTAAGAAAGTACTCCTAGTAAACCAATTTATTTGAATTGTAAAGATGTGATTTTGGTGAGAATTATGCTCGAAAAAGAAGAAAATTGGATAGCTAGATTTTCTTAAAAAAGAACTTCAAGTTCTTAGTCTAAACTTTCATCGGAAAAAAGTGACGGATTTTCTGAGTTTCTTGTGGCGTGCAGGCTTCTTTCTAGCTACCTTGACCATTTTGCAGTTCATGTTGGTGATTGCACCTTGAATTTATGGGGTATGGGGCGATTGCTTGTCCTGTTTTATCACAATCTGGCCTGTTTTGAATCATAACCAATGTGGCTTGTGTAAGCTTCGATATATATAAATGTTAATGATTTTGTTTGAGGAATAATAGAAAATCCATGTACTTAACTTTGTGCACTTTGCAGGGAAGTTTCCAGGAGCAATCTATCTAGAAGAAAGAAGGTTCCTTGGACATCAGAGGAGGAAGAAATGTTGAAGGTCTTTACTAAACACATTTTCGTAATTTACTTCTTCTGAGGCAGCTTTTTAGAATTCTTATTATGAAGTCTTATGCACAATGACTATGACATAGTGCTAAGTACAACATGCTTTGTAGTTTGAAGCAATGTTCTAAAGTGTCCTTGACAAGTACCATTTTATCATTCTCAGGTTTTACTGTCTCTAGTAGTTCATGTCTTCTTGCTATCATCTCTAGTAGTTCATGTCTTCTTGCAGAGAGACTAGTCCCGAGAGCTCAGTGGAGGATGCTAACCAAAAAAGACAAGATGAGAATGACAAGAGAACAGCTGAATAAGGGAATTGGGTTGATGCTGTAAGTGAAGGTGCTAAGTATCATCGGAGTTCATTAAATAAACAACAAAAGGCATTAGCTGTTTCTCCCAATGCGGTTGAGACAGCTGCACCACAAGGTGTTTCCTTAGAAGGCAGAAATGGTACTGAGATGGCTAATGAACTTGCACAGGCAAGACTCAAACCCAGATTCAAGGACAAGATTGTGACGGAAGTGTTGGTGGCAAGTTGTTAAAAGTAATGGAACAGCTTATGAATACAAGTCCGAAACGTGCCAAAGTAAAAAGGAAGGCGGAGAGTAAAAGTAATCAAGCTAGTGTACTCCATGAAGGTGCCACCTCTGAATCAATCAGTGTCTCTGATGGATAAATGGCAGAATTCAATGGTTGAAATGCAGAAGTCTGAAGCATACAAGGTCGTTCTAAGCAGAACACAAGTGATAAGCACTGATATATTGATACGCACTCAGGCAAGGATAAGCTCTCTTATAATGATACGCTATAGCATTGATCAGAAGTTGTTGCAAGGAGAGTACAGCTGGCAGATGATTATTGGCAGCTTAGGATTCTGTTCAGCAAGTATGTAGAGTGTTGACAGAGGAAGAATGCGTGACATTTTACCAAAAAAGAGAGAGGAAGAATGCGTGACTGGCAAGTGTGCAAGTGGCATAACAACCTTAGAATAAATCATCAAATCTGCCTCGATAGATGGTGATAATAATTGGCTACTCATTTATTCTGTTAAGAGTGTATAAATAAATGAACTTGTAAGCTCATTATTTGGCATCATGATATTATCAATCCCCTCGTCTTTCTCCATTGTTAATACTCACTAGATATAGGACATGAGTATGTTGAGGATAATTAATGAGGTCTGATAACACAGTCTCTGAGACCTGAGATTATTAATTTAATTTAATGAGCTTATGCTTATGTTGGATTAATTTAATTTTCAAATTGAATAAGTTGCAAAATTACCTTCCCAATATGTTACGAGTATTTATTTTGCTTTTTTTTTTTTTGACAATATTAGGCTTTTGGATTCCGTGAGATGGGCAATATTAAGCTAATAAAGTTCCGCTAAAATAGACTATATTGTCCAAAAAGAAAAAGATAAAATGAAAAATTGACCAACGCTTGACTATGAGATGACTAAAATTTCAAACGGTTGAACCTCAGTTCAGTTCATGCAGTTGAAATACAATGACCGTACGTAGCCAGCTCATATATAATTTGTAGTTGAACCAAAACGGCTGCATATACATTTGTCATGTAGCAAAGTAATCATCAACTCTATAAATTAAATTGACACAAGTCCACAACGGACTTGCAATTTTCATTTCACAAATCAGTAAATCACCCAACGACGTAACCTATCCTGATGGAGAGAGTGAGAAATTGGTTTGTTCGTCTGTGGGCGGAGCTTTTGCCATGGGGGTTTCTCTCTATTGCGGGAATGACATGGTTTACTGTTTGCTTTTTCGAAACAACCTCATTGAAGAATGTACCTGATGACATCAAATTCCTGCTTGCTTACATTATCATTCCTTTCATCCAAGCCCTCTTTTTCTTCTTCCTTCCCGCACTTAAGAGGTCCAAATGGGCCAACAAAGAGTGGACAACCTTTGGGAAAGGAATGAACTTTCTAGTATGCCTTATGCTGAGCTGTTTGCCTACCTTTGTGGTTCTCATTTGGAAGACTATTGATGATGGAACTAGCCTTGTAGGTCTATTTGGGTTTGTGGTGTGGGGGGTGGGATTGGAGAGATCTTTAAACCTCCAAAGGGAGTTGGGATTGGTGGGGTTGGTGGTCACAATTGTGTTTTCCGTGGGTGTCAATCATTGGACACACACAGAGCTGAGGATCAAGATATATGCCATTATGCTCACTACCATTGTGCCGATGTTGGCCACTTTCTTCAACCTATACTTTCAACAACAAGCATACAATGCACCTACCATGCCTATCCTACCAATTACTCCAACTGGGCCCTTGGAAGAGTTTGAAGAGGTGGAGGTAAAACTGAGGTTTAGAAAGGTAAAGAAGGGAAATCAACCTAGTGGAAAATCGGTTCAATTTGTGAGAAACGGAAAACTTTTACCGGGGATTTTTGAGGTGGATTCCGTGCTAAAGGACGGTTATGATTGTAAAGTTATACCATATATTCCTCATGGCTCCGTCCTCCATGACTTGAAAGTCATTTGGAGTAGGTTGAAGAAACTAGTGAGGAGGAGTGAGACAGGTGGTGATGTTGGGACAGAGAGGGGGATGAGGAGTGAGACAGGTGGTGATGTTGTGAGAGAAAGTGGTGATACAGAGGAGACGAGGGAGGATGTGGGAGGTGTTGATACAGAAGAGACGTGGGAGGATGCGATAGATGCTGCTGAGAGTGAGACACATCAGCCTACAGAGGAGGAGGTTGCCTTGAAAGCTGACATGGAGTCCAAGATGGATTCCATGATAGCTGACATAAAGGCCAAGATAGATTCCATGGAAGCTGCCATGAAAGCTGACATGAAAGCCAAGGTGGCTGCCATGAAAGCTGACATGGAAGCTGCCATGGAAGGGAAGATTCAACAAGTGGAAAACAAAGTGGATACTGTGGAAGGAAGAACTGGGGTTGTGGAAAACAGAGTTGAGAAGGTTACGGCTTTTGCGCTTCAGGTGAGTGAGAACGCTCGTCACAGCGTGATGTCTATGAGGAGTATCGTAAGTGGTCGAATTGCAAGGGATGAAAGCATTATTAACATGCTGAATGCTCATGCTTCAAAGGTGGATGCTTTGGAGGCTTTGTTAAGGAACGAAGCAGTTGAAGAGGTTACTGCTACGATTTTGGAGGGTGTGTTAGAGAATGTAGTTGAAGAGGTTTCTACTAAGGTATTACCAAATGCAGCTGAAGTGGTTGGTGCTGAGGTGTCACAGGATGCAGCTGAAGAGGTTGGTGCTGAGGTGGGGGGCAATATGGGGTCTGTGTTAGAGGATGCAGCTGAAGGGGTGGGGGCTTCGTCAGAGAAGCATGCAGATGAAGATGTGGAGAACGAACCAGTTACCCAGATGGAGGAGAATGTTGTGGAGAAAGGTGAGGCAGATGATTGCTAAATTGGAGGAAAAGATGAAGCCATAAAGGAAGCTATTATTGCCCTAATTAAGTAATTAAAGGTTTGACTTTAGGTAGTGCTCATATTAGAGGAATTCAGGCTCATTGGTATCATTTATGTCTTTTTAGAATAATTGCCTTCATCAAATTTCTTTGTGTCTGTTGGTAGAGGATTGGTCACAATTACTCGTAGGAAAAAGGAGCAGACTTTTTGTAGTGAGGTTCAATGCATTGCCAGGTACTTGAAATTAGTGAATTGTTGAGACAGAGCTATTTAATGGAAAGTTTGTGTAGTTCTGCTCAAAATGCTGCTGTTTTTGTTTATGCCCTATGAATTTCAAACTACTGGTGACTGCTGAAATATAGTTGTTAGCTGTTGGATTGTAAATTGTGCACTTTGTGCTAGCTAGTACTCATTTGAACCAAATTGTAACTCATGCACCCATCTGGTTATCTTCACTGCTTCACTGCATAATTTCCAGATAGTGCAGTGTTCTGGTCTACTTCCTGATCCACAAATCATATGAGGGTCTCTTTTATTTTTGGGGACAGGTACGAGGATCTCTTGTATCACCATAGGTAAGGTGATATAGTGAGACGAGAAAGGCGAGAAATCAGTAACAATGACATAACTGCTGGTGTACTGCTGCTATGATGAAGAAGTTCATGCAGATCTTAATTGAGATTCAGTTTTGCATAGGCCATAGAGCATTGATATCACCTGACCATTGTTGATCCCTGTTGCTTTCAGCTATGATTCTTCTTTTCATAACCAAAGGTGGAAACTGGAGCATGAAATTGGGAACACAGTGGAGCTTTTATGCAACAGTGCAGTAGAGTACTGTTCTGTCACAGTACACAAATGTTGTACTCTTTGTACACTAGTACTTCCCCAAAATTTCTGATTTCTTTCTACCAAAGATCTAAGTAATGCTGTTTCAATACACATTATAACTGTGCTTAATCCACTCGAATGCGATGGCACAGTATCTGCAAGGCCACTTCCACAAGGAGTCTTTTGTCCTGCAGACATAAGGATCATGCTATTGGATTCTCAGAGCTAAAGGAGCTTCTGACAGCACAATAAACAACTCACTATTGATGAGTTTTTTTTTTCTTCTGATTTTCAGCAACTGAGAAGATGCATGCCATGTCCTCTCCTTAGCTTCTGATTCATTTCAATAGTTTTTGACAAGTTACTGCCTCCAAGATTATCTTTCAGCAAGGTCTCACTAAATGTGATTATAGCTTATATTTTGAAGTTCATCAGTTCGACCTTAGAACATCATAATGAGTTCGGATTGGCAGACCTAATCCAACTATGATTGACAAGATGGAAGATTAATTATTATAAGTTTTCTAAAACAATTAAATCCAACTATATTTAGAAAAAAGAAGAAGATTATAATCACTTCGAATTCGTACACAGTGCAACGATATTTAAACAAAATCCTAATCCAACTATGCTCAATTTTTTTTTATTTTTAAAACATCGTCTAGTCCAACACTGCAAAGTTCTGGTCTTATAACTTGGTTTAGAAGGTCACGTTTTTAGAGTTTAATTCGTTTCAGATCTACAAAGCTAATTTTATTGAACTACTTTTTTTTTTTGGTAGAATTGAACTATTTTGATACACTTGAAATGTATTTGTCAGATGATAAGCAGGAGCAGTATGAGTTGATAAGTGCTGCAGAGGACGATAAGTAGAAGGAGAGAAGCACAGTTACAGCTCAGCTCACAACTGAGTCAATGATTGCCACTGATTGCTCTGATTGTCAATGATTGCCACTGATTGCTCTGATTGTCAATGATTGACTATGATTGATGGTGACGTGGATTAAGCCGTTATGCAGTGCATCTCCTATAGCTAGTACGTATGACAGAGTTGTTAACTGGAATGGACACTTGGCATTCAAATGGAAGAGAAACCATCAACCAATAGGAAACTGAATAAACAATCACCAATCATTTTCTTTTATACAATTCTGTTTTGTAATTCTCTCTAAATTAATCTTCAGTTTATTGTTCATTAATTTCGAATGATTTTCTCATTTTAGTCGTTCTGGTTATGAACTTATTAATCATCGTTTTTTTCGGAAACTTGAGCAATTGCTGCATAAATATTAGTTAATTTTTTTTGATGGCAATAAATATTAGTTAATTGAAGTAACTAATTTGTGAGGTATCATATTTTTGGATAACAAAAAGGTGAGCTTTTAATGGCCAATTTAGGGTTGTTTTTACTAAGTATTCTAAGCAAGTTAGTTTTTTTCCATTTTATGATAGATAAGAATTTCAGTAGCTTTACAGTATTGAAATACTCTAGTCGTATATAAAGAATATCGAATGCCATTTCGCAGAAGAGAATTGCACAAAGACTGTCACAACTCATACGTAACGGCCATTTGGGTGCATATCACACTACAAGTAACATTATGATAACCAACAACATAATTACATAATAAACAGCTTAATGAAATTGCTCATCCAACCTTCTGTTTACAACGAATTAAAATTTCAATTTAATGGCCTTGCTTCTAGCAGCCAAGTAAATCCAGTTGCAAGAGTTTCTAAGCTATAGTAACTATCTTTCCTAAAATACACTTGAGATTGCTCAGTAGTTAGTACACAAGGAAACATATATAACCCCAAAAGGAGATACAAGAAAGGGTATGTGCTTGAGTTGTTTATACACTAACATAAATAACTTCCTTGAGGCAATAGGTTAAGACCCAAAACCTTCAAAATCTTGGTGGCTGAAGCTACTGAATAAGCTGAAAAGTTATTTTTGGTTTCTTTTCTCAATGCACTCTAGCAATTTCAGTCACACGGGTTGTAAATGGATCTACTCTTACCCATAACAAGGAGAAGATAGATGCGAGAAGGATAGACCAAATAACCACGATC
>ONZK01001091.1:145427-173365 GCA_900322385.1 Pharnaceum exiguum | reverse complement strand
CCGATCAAGTTGTTCATCAATTCTTCGGGTGGAAATGCCAAGGCGGCACTATCTCTTTTTGACACGATGGAAAAGAGTCAAGCTCCTGGCGAAACATTCTGCGTGGGCAGGGCTGGTCCTCTTGCTCACTCCAAGTTTGTTACTCGTATAAAACTAGTTTTGTCCACATCCATGGATCCAAAAAGGACCAATTGTTGAGTATGGTCATAAACACCGATTTAATTTGTGTTTGAATATGCTATTAACACTCACGGAAGCATATTTAACATTACTTTAAAAAGACATTGTTTTTAGTACTCTATTGTTTAATTAACAATAAAAATATAAATATATATAATCATCATATAATTTTTCACTTTGTTGAAAGGTGTTAGTCACGTGAAATTGTCAAGTTGTTAACTATATTAAAACATAATAAACAGACAACACCTACATGAGTCAACCTCTTATCCATTCATAAATGAGTTAATAAATTAGTTTGATACCGAAACTTCCTAATTATATAGGATACAATATATTCGGCGACGTAATTTTTAAAATGATTCATTAACAACTTTGATAACTACAATAAACCAAGGAAAGGGAAATAATATTGTGAATGTTTTGCATCACATACACAATTAGTTAGCCATTATTTTGTTCATCAACGGTGTTACGATTACCCTCTTTCAGTTTAAATATGTTTGTATTTTCAATTTAATTATTTTAGTATGGTGCATTTTTTGTTTTAGTTATAATTTCAACTATGTTTTAATTTTCAATCAGTCAACAATTTCGGTCTATTTTAACAATTTCTGTGTAGTACAATTTAAGTCACTTATTGACGAAAAAAATACGTGCACCCTTACTTTATAAAGAAAATTACTAATTTTTTTTAACCCAACACTATAATTCGCTACACAAAATTATCCCGTAATGACAGGGGCATTAAACTAGTTAAATCCTCTTGATAGAAGAACCTCAACTCAAGGAGTTAAGATTGTCGCAATGGCAAATTATATTGTACACCTCACTCCACAGTACACCTCAATAAACATAATTTTTTTCAAAAGAAGAAGAAAAGCTTCACTAATTCTCCACCAAATTCACTAATACATCTAAGGGTCACTAATGCGAACCTTTTTTTTTATGGGATTAGTAATAGTGGAGACGAATTAGTGAAAGTGTTTTTTTAGAGAAAGAGTACAATTGTTCAAAATGGGTACTTTTGTGTTTCCGTGGAAATAAGGATATCAAATTGATTTAAAAAAAGTAGATGAAAAGGGAGAGAGATAAATTATTTTTTTAATAATAAAACATAAGACTCTGTTCGGGATCATTGTGAGTTTACATTTTTTGGTTTTCAAATATTTTGAACTTGGTGATAATTGAATTTTTTGTGAAATTAAAACATTAAGCATGATATATCTTACTATGATTTTAAAATTGACAACATAAATTAAGAAATTACTTTTTCAGGTTTCCCAAAAGTGTTTTTTAAATTCGATAAAAACTAAAAACTTAAAATTTAAAACGATCACAAACAACATCTAAGGGTGCGGATATGTGGATGGGGTGGTCATGGCTCAGTTAACCTAACCATGTAAGTTATTAGCCCTTTCAATCCCCCAACTTTATCGAACCTGCTATTTCATATAAAAAAAGACAAAATTGTAAGAAACTACCTAATGAAACATGACTTTTGTAAAAAACTATCTAATGAAAAAAAATTTTATATGCAACTACCTAATGATATGGTCAATTTTGATGGGTAAGCGGAAGCAAATAAAATATTTTTGGGGTTTTTATGTTTATAGAACAAAATAAATAAGTAAAAAGATATGAACTTGAATAGATTGCCGACTCCTCTGCACAATCAAACTCAAGAACTAGGGGTTGCCACTCCTGGCTTTGTTCCTCACCACTCCTGGTTAAAGAAACTAACTCACAAAATTCAGAAAACCATCTGAAGACTCTTTCACATTAATAATCAACACACACACAAAACTAACACAAATAAGGCCTTTATATAGGCTACAATAGTCCTAAAGCTAGTAGGAAATTATTCCCCTAAGAATATTCTAGAAATAAGAAAATTGCAAAAAGGAAATAAACAAAATAAACTATTTTCCTAAACTGTGAACAGTACCAGTGAATAGTACCCGTGAATAGTAAAACGTGAATAGTACTTCTAAAAATAAAGAAAAACTCTTATTCTTTCTAAACTTTCCTAATATAATTTGGAGAAAGAAAACTTCTTTTCTCTTTATTCGACCCTTAATTTCCTAACTAAAATAATGCATCAAATTTGGTTAAAGACTACCAAATCACTAGAACTACCCAAAATACCCTTACTAAACCCATGTGCCCCTCACATGCCCCTTATTTCCACTCCTCTTTTCACTACTCACACACCACTCCATTATTTCTATCCATTTCTTGCGCAGAAATTGGGGGTTATACGCTGCCACAGAAATTGGGGGTTATTTCTGTGGCAGCGTATATACACCAATGAAGAGAACTTAAGCATAAGATGTTTAAAAAAGCTAAACGTTAACAACAGATGTTCAATCCGAACATTGGCACCATAGCATGCTGAATTGTTGAATTGAGTACCCTGGTGGAAAAAGAAAAAGGAGCACATAATTTAAAGAAGTTTGAGCTCTATATACATGGTCTGTGTATGTAACAGTGTATTTTGAGTCTCATCTATATTGAGTACTAGTAGAATTTAGTTGCTCCTGACATCACTAGTTTTATGGTCCTGGACAAGTTAATTTCATATAACAATGCATGTCCTATATGGCTATATTTGGTATGTGTGCATGATAAAAAATGTTTTAAAGATGATATTCTGCTTCTGAAATAAGTAACTGAAAGAGTAAAGTGGTGGGAGAGCAATTCTGCTTCTGTAACTGTTGAAAGGGAAATAAAGGGGAGAAAGTAAGGAAATAGGAAAAAAAAAGAGAAAATAAAATAAAACAATAAAAAGTAGGATGTAAATGATTATTTTAAAGAAAAACAATAAAATAAAATGGGAAAATGTTTTTGTATTGCGTCGGGGTATCTCTGGCAGGTTCTGGGCTTAATTGGGTATATTTGGTACCAAAGTTTTCTTTTAAGGTCAATTTGTCACAAAGTTTTCTTAAAATACCAATTTGGCACAAACCCTCTACTTAAAATACCAATTTGGCACTTCCGGGGACTTTTGAGAGTTAACTGTTGGCTTTTCTTGGGCTTTTGTGAACCAATATATTTGTCATTTTGAGAGTTTATATTAGCGTAAAAATGATGGGTATAAACTTACAAATATGTATCGCACTTCTATTTTTCTCTTTGAATGGGTTGTGGGAAGTCGTACTGGGTTTAGGGTAAATTTGTATTAATGCCCATTTGTTGGAGAGAGAGTGACAGGACAATTTGTTCAGGGGAATGGTTTAATTCACGTGAGAAATAAATGGAGGAAAAAAAAAAGAAAAGTAGTGTGGAGTGGTTTGCTAAAAAGAAGAGTGGGAATAAGAGGCATGTGAGTATGTGCGGAGAAGTGCCAAATTGGTATTTTAAGTAGAGGTCTTGTGCCTAAATTGGTATTTTAAGAAAATTTTGTGACAAAGTGACCTTAAAAGAAAACACTAGGACCAAATATACCCAATTAAGCCCAGATCCTACCGAAGATAACCCGACCCAATTAAAAAAACATTTTCCCAGTTTATTTTATTGTTTTTGTTTAAAATATTCATTTATATCCTATTATTTTATTTATTTTATTTTATTTTCTCTTTTTATTCACCATAAAATGGTAAGAAAGAGGGGAAAAAAAGAAAATAAAATAAAACAATAAAAGTAGGATATAAATGATTATTTTAAACAAAAACAATAAAATAAAATGGGAAAATGTTTATATATTGCGTCGGGGTCTCTCCGGCAGGTTCTGGGCTTAATTGGGTCAATTTGTCACAAAGTTTTTTTAAAATACCAATTTGGCACAAGCTCTCTACTTAAAATACCAATTTGGCACTTCTCCGTGAGTATGTGACTTGTGAGGGAACATGGGTTTAGTAAGGGTATTTTGGGTAGTTCAAGTGATTTGATAGTATTTGACCAAATTGACCCTATCATCAGGTAGTTTCATAAAAAAAGTTTTCATTAGTTAGTCTTTACAAAAGTCTTGTTTCATTAGATAGTTCCTTAGGTGTACAATTTTCTCAAACAAAAAATGAAAAAACTATTGAACCTAACATCAAAACAAAACTAAAAAAAAAAAACTTTATTGAACCTGGACAAAATTGCTCAACATATCACACTGGACCAAACTTGACCAACCCATAACAAGCCTAGCCCAACCCATACTTTGTACTCCAATCTCTAACACTACCAACTTCCAACTAACCCAATTAAAAACAACACACACTGTTTCACACTGTCTAACTCTCTCATTAATATCCCCTTCTCCACGTTAACTTTTCACGCAAACCAACAATAGCCACCACTTATACTTCACTTGTGTCTGTCTTCCTTTCTCACTTCCATTCTCACTTCCATTCTCTCTCTTCCAACAAAAAAACTCGACAAAAATGGCACCAACAATAGCAGTAGGTGACACCATCCCAGAAGGAACCCTCTCACACTTCGACGAGAATGATCAAATGCAATCTGTCTCAATCCACTCTCTCTCCAAAGGCAAGAAAGTTGTCATCTTTGGTGTTCCTGGTGCCTTCACCCCCACTTGCAGGTATAACTTCTACCATGCTACGTAGATCCAAGTCTTAGATGAAGTTTTCTTGGTGGGTTTTCAGTTTAAGTGAAAACTAGAAGTGGGTTTTGTTTAATTTACTGTTTTACTGTCACTAGTGTGTTGTTTTAATATTTAATAGTATATTCTTTATGTCTGGTAATGGTTTGTGTGGCTATGAAGTCAACTTCTTGCTTTTGGTGATTGAGTTTTTTATATTATTTGATTGGTTGGTTGATGGGTTGATTACTATAGGTAATTGTTTATTATTGATCGGTTATCTTTTTTTTAGTGTTTGTTTGTGATAGTTATGTTTTTTTATGTTTGTTTGTGATTGCTGTTGGAGATTTTTTTAATTACTATTATGTGTAGTGTGAAAGGAGAGAGAAGATGCTTCCTTTTCTACCTAAAGCTGTTATGTGTATAAAATAATTTAGAATATTGTTGATTAGGATACATTTGTTGTGTATTGACATTTTTTTTTTGTATTCTTTTGGCTGTTTGCCTGTTTAGTTTGGGTTTTTGCAAGGTTGGTAGAATACAATGTGATGTTGCTAACAATTGGATTAACTATTAAGTTCTAGACTAGATTTTTATTTTTTAGAAGAGATAGTTGTTCAAGTGGCAGAGAGTACAATTTCAACCGCTCGATTTTCACCAAGCCGGTGCCTCCCTTTTAATAAAAAAGAAGTGTAGATCTTTTTAGTGGTAGTAATTTTACTCTTTCCTTTTATGTGGCTTCATTTTGTTGCATCTAATAACCTAAAAATGGAATGAATGAAAATCAATCTAAAAATAGAGTGAATGAAAAGTTGGTTAGGATTCTTTAATGCATAGGGAGGTTTTGAAATGGTAAAGCCACCCATAACGTTAGGCCTTTTTTTTTGGCTGCGGGTGTTCGTGGGGTGTGGAAGTGTGTTGTGTTTGTCAAGTGCAAATCCCCATTAGTCCTTGTCTAGTCGACCTCAATTAGTTGTGAAATTAAGGTTATGCTGTTGTTGCTGACGGGCAATTAAATGAAATTAAAGACCAACTATGTGCAAATTTTAGTTGTCCGAGGAGGTCAGTATACTGTCAAGTTTATATGCATTTTCTTAGGATGGAATGGTATTCAAACTTTCATTAGATAATCTATATTCTGTATGTATGTGCGCGAGACCTTGCATGGAATGGCACTGTATGTATATTATACCAATTCGTGTTGGTCTAGCTTGTTGAAGATCATGACTGAAGATGTAATGGACTATGTGAAGTTCCCTACTGTCTTTGCTGTTGCCTATGTTGAATGTTGATTAAGTTTATGCCTCAAGCAGTGATCAATTTGGTTTCTTTGCTGTTATTTGAGTAATCACTTGTATTTGGATGGTGATGTTTCTTGCTTGTGACGATCATTCAATTTGCTGTTTGAAACTGACATCCATGGTTGTATCGTGCTATTGCAGTACAAAGCATGTGCCTGGCTTCATTGAGAAGGCTGAGGAATTGAAGACCAAGGGAGTGGATGAAGTCCTCTGCATCAGTGGTAACTACCAACTGTTCTTTTCTTCTTCTTCTTTTTTGGGTGTGTCCGCGTGGGTAGAAGCAATGACATTTATGCTATGGTTTTTGATCCCATTTTGAAATTTCTGTTGTTGGTAATTGCAGTCAATGACCCCTTTGTGATGAAAGCATGGGCTAAGACTTACCCTGACAACAAGAACGTGAAGTTCCTTGCTGATGGTTCTGCTTCTTACACCCACGCTCTAGGACTCGAGCTTGATCTCTCAGTGAAAGGGCTAGGCATTCGGTCTCGCAGGTTCGCTCTCCTCGTTGATGATCTGAAGGTGACAGCAGCCAATGTGGAATCTGGTGGAGAGTTCACCGTCTCCAGTGCTGATGATATCCTAAAAGCATTGTGAATTCATCCTCCTCATTATGTCAGCTGCTGGTGCTAAATTCTGAGTGTGCCTACCTCATGAACATGCTTTGATCCTCTTTCCTATTTCTATGATTCTATCCTAGTGTCTTGTGTAGTGTGTTTGGCCTCCGCTAATAAATAGAGGATCTTTTGTAAGCATGTTGTGCCATCATTTTGGTAATATGAACCAAATCAGCAGTATGCAGTATGCACGTGACTATCTATAATATCAGCAGCTCTTTGTCAATTCAATCTTTATTCAATCTTTTTGTTCTTTTTATATTGGCAAAATTGCTGGGAATAATTCTTACTTGGGCCGAATAATCAGGAATAATCCCTACTTGGGAAATAGCTGGGAATAATCCCTACTTGGCCACCCGTAGCCAGCAGTGGTCTCTTGGTCACCGGAGATGGATTTTCCGGCCATATACTGTACACGTGGCATAAAAACACATGGCATACGCTGAGTTGGCAATAGGAATACGTACATGTACAGAAATATAGGCATAAAAACACATGCCATACGCTGAGTTGGGAGTTGGAATACGTACATGTATAGAAATATACTGTACAAGTGGCATGCGTTTTTATGCCACATGTACAGTATATGGCCGGAAAACCCATCTCCGGTGACCAAGGGACCACTGTTGGCTACGGGTGACTAAGTAGGGATTATTCCCAGCTATTTCCCAAGTAGGGATTATTCCTGATTATTTGACCCAAGTAGGGATTATTCATAGCAATTTTGCCTTTTATATTCATTTGGGTTAGAATTTAAGGTACCTGCTATTTCTTGGTGCTGAAATTCAGAACATTTGACGTTCATTCCGTTTAGCCATTTAGGTATCATTCGATACTAAACAGGTAACTTATGAGTATTGTGTACAAGTGTACAACACAGGGGAGTAACTTAGCATATAGGTTTGTGAAACCCTGAAGAGAGGTTGCGTTCAAGAGCTCTTCGATTTTCATAGTTGACATCTGATTTCATCGTAAGAATCAGGGCAATGGCCGTCTGTCGTGAGGAGTTTTAATAGTATCCTTATAGAAAATTTTCTGGAAGTCCTTCATTTTGTTCAGCAAAGTGATACTTTTTATATACTTTATACCATTGAGGTGGATATCCCCCATATTGTTCTTACATGGGCAAATGAGGATCATGTATAAACTGCAAGACACAATGACAGTACCACACTGAAAGCCAAAGTCTATACAGGTTGCTGTCTAATAATTTATTCCACAGATATGGACAGTCAGCCTCTTCCATTGATAATCGAAGTCGCAGTTGTATCACCAAAGAATACAAGTCTTCCTCTGATTTGTAAAACTATCGACACCTTTATAATGAATCCGTCTGTCAGACTGTCACCACTGCTCAAGTATGAAGATTTGACGAGGCTAAATTATTGCCCTTCGGCAACAAGTAATTTCTTTAGTTCTTTCTTGTTGACCTGTAGGTGAAGCAACAGGTAGGATTAACATTCAAGATTGTGAGGACTCAAAAAAAAAAGAAGCAAGGAATGAGTGGAATAAAGGATTCTTTTGCATATACCTTGCCCATCGCGTTGCGAGGCAGACTTTCCCACAGATACAATTGCGTTGGTAACTGCACAAAAAAAAACTCATGGGAGTCAAAGTGGATGTTTGTGATAAACCAAAAAAGCAGCTATATAAATCTTACAAATATTGCTGTTGTTTTAACTAAATATCTAAAAAAAAATTAGATGAGGAACAAAATATGTAACGAAATTTGACATAGTATGAGGCCAAAAGATAAATAGCAAAGGTGTTTGGGTTAAAAGGGTAGGGGCAGACGAACAGCTGAAAGCCGTGGCCTTTAGGGGTTACAATATACAGATGGTTTATTCATATAAATACAGCAACCCAAAAGAATTTTGCTTTCCCATGGACAAGGTCACGTCATAAGGGCTTCAGGCATTTCACATGAATTTTGATGCATGCAAGGAAGCGATAGAGGGATTTCTGTGGAAGATTCTTATAGCTTTCAGATAGGAATCTTGTGAAATTTCATACCTTGTACGGAGCAAGTTTGTCCTTTGCCCATGAGGAGAGTTCTTCGAGAGTAACAACAGGCTTCGATTCTTCCTGTTGTTTTCTCTTCACCTCCTCATCTGGCACAACGATTGCGCATACAGCTTCTCCGTATGCTTTATCTGGCACACCTAGTACACAGCACTCTGCAATGGAAGGATACTGCAGAAGAAGAGCCAATAAACAGGATAAGGGTAATTGTTCTTTTAAGATTCTAGGTTTATCATTTACACAACAGCAGAAAAAAGAGTAATTGTTATGCTCCTTCTGTTCCTCTTTATCTTCACCTTTTTCTGATTGAGGTGTTCCAGTTTTGTCATCCAATACTCCTCATTTGGTAAAGGTTGTCCATGTAGATTACTACTACGCCCTTATATCTTTAACCACAAAAAATAAGGCTATGTGCTATGGGCCATATAATTTCGCATGAATACCAAGGGCAATGGACCATTTTCACATCTAAACTCTCCACCTAAAATCTTGTGCAAAAGCAAAGTTATTATCAAAGATAAAAAGTTGGACCAAGGGAGTAAGAATGTCAGTGCCTGCCTTTAGAATGACAACAATCAACACTAACAGTTGAAATCTTTAAAGAAAATATACCTCTAAAAGAGCAGCTTCAATCTCTAAAGCAGATAGCTTGTAGCCACCAACTTTTATAATGTCAGCACTTGTTCCTAAAATTCAAACAAAATAAAACAGCCTAGGTTAAACGGGTACACCCAAGAAATATTAGAGGTAAATACAGTACTGGATGGGGTGCATGAGATGTTGACAGATGTACACAATACATCAATCATTTCCTGCAAATCGCTGATCTCTCACAAACACATGAGTTATTAAATTCGCATTGAATGTAACAACTTAAGTGAATATTCACGAGTCTGGTTACTTAACTGAAATAATATGGAGCAGAATAATGATAGAACTGCAGTTTTTATCCAAATTAAGGTCAAGAATGGGTCAGAGCTGCATTATCCAAATTTCAGTCCCATGAAGGATTTCCAGGCAAAAGAAAGATCGCATAAAAGTTTATTCTCCTCAGCAGTGAAACTCACGCCACAAAGCTGGAAGATCAGGCAATGGGATGATAATGAACTTGTTATAGAAATCATAACTGACGAATTTAACAATTTCCTAGCATAAACTTGGCTCTAATATGGTAGACAACTGCGAAGGGGTTTCTAACAAGGCAACAGTCTACAGAAAACTACTTATTCTGCACCTGAATGATAAATAGAATGCTATGCTGCAAGAACTCTAAGAACGGATGCAACATGCTGATACGCGTTTATAAATTATACACTATTACATACAGTATATCATTGGGTTGACTGCTGAAGAGCTGAGAGTCTGAATACAATACCATATGGAACAAAGATTTAGGTGGACATGCCATTATTTTGCCCAGAATGGGAACGCTACAATGATTTCATAGAGGCGGACAAGTGCAACATGTCTGAGACTTAGAAGAAGAGTTTAGGAACACTGAGTGTTAATACTGATGAATGAGGGTTGCATGAATGAGACCCAATGTGGAAGCAAAGTGAAGAGCTATTACAGGTCGAAGACTTACTTCCCAAAATTATGTAATAACCATCCTCATCTATGGTAACGGCATCACCAGTCTTGAAGAAACCATCATCAGTAAATGATGCTTTTGTCACCTAGCATAACAAATGCAGAAAGTAAGACAGAGAAAATATGCCCTTGGCTTTGATCTGCAGACCTTGACACACAAACACCGAACTGAATAAGAACCTAATATTTGATTAGGTTGTAATTGAAGTATAATTTTGAAAATTTTGTGATTTTCCAAAAGGTTACAATCTTCAGAGCTTAACACCAACAACCAAATATATGAAATGAAATTGTCATCACCAATGTTTCAAAGTGAATACTACAAAACACATACAAGCTGTTCAGTATCAACAGAGCAGCACAAGTCAACCTATAAGATTTCACTGAGACTACAATAGACAGTTGTAGTGTGTCTCTCTATAGAGGAAATAGCTTTCAAATAAGGTGGTTGTGACAAGAATTTTTGCTGAATTGCTAATTTGTGGTGTACTACAGGGCTAAGTAGATTGACCCCAATAAAAGGACAATTGGATGGTTCTACTAGACTAGGGAAAGCTTGTGTATAGAAAAAAGAGCAGAACCTTCAACGGTAAGCCAGAATGGATAGTAGTTCATGGAATCACGGGCCAAGTTCGTTGCAGTGAGATTTATCAACTTCAAGTGCTCTTAAGCAATTAATGAACCCAGCCCAAGCAGTTTTATGGTTAGGCGATCCTTAACAAGATTTAATTTCTCAATGTCCAATTTCCAGTAAAGAAAATAATGGATTGAACGGGTGTTACCAGCGCTGAAGAGAACAATCAACATGCATCAAGATCACAATTGTAAAAGCTCTGTAGCTAGTTTATTTAAGTAAAAAAAATAAACAGATAGTGGCACACTAATATGAAGTTGTTATGTGATCTAAACCTTATAATGGTCAAAAATCCTTTACTGAACGCCAATTTTAACTGTTCTTTTTCTTAATTTTACTAGGAGGAGCACAACAAAGAGATTAGAGACAAGATAAACAAGGATGCCGGAACAGGATAAAATGAGGATCACCACATCGCTTATGTCGGATATGTCATTACCAACAAGGCTCTGAGGCCCTCGGAAGATTGAAGGATGGACACAGGACGAGATAGCAAGAGGCAAACAAACACCCGAGCATGAACAGATTAGGGTAAATAAGAGGAAATGATCAACATAAATAAAAAAACATTTATGGAGAGAGTGACTACCTAAGAGAAACTAATAATTCTTTTATGTGACTTATAATGAACATCTGCTAATGTGTGTGTGTTGTGTGTTTGTGTCATGCGTATTATGTATGTGCATGTGTGTGCACATGTGCAAGTATGTGTGCCAAGTTAGAGTTTGCAACTTTAAAACGCCGTTCGATGGCACTTTTTAAGTGTGTGTCTTGCAGCTATTGTAAATTCTGAAATGAGTGAGAAGTCAAAAAATTTCGCAATTTCAGCAAAATTCGAATTTGAAGTAAAAAGCAAGGTACTGATATACTTACCTCTGGCAATTTCCAGTATTCCCGAAACAATGAAGGACTTTTAACACAAAGCTCACCCACACCAGCCGCCTCTTTTCCATCCACATCTTCAGCAAGAATCTTGACCTGAAAATTGTTTAAGATACATGCGTGGGAAACGAAAAGTCTGCTGAGCAGACTTATGTACTATATATTCCACATTCATCACAAATACTATTTCTAACCAGTAATAGAATAATTTCTATCCAAAAAAAAGTAACAGAATCAGAATTAGATCTTCATTACTGTGTAAAAACAAGAAAAACTATTGAATGAAGAGATACAAGGGAACAAATCATGCTCACTTCTACACCAGGAAATGGCTTGCCAACTGTACCTCCTTTCCTCAATCCTCTCAAGGGGTTGGATAGTGCCATGACAAACTGCAAGTACACCAGTACACCTCTGTGAAGTTAGAGAATCTCTTACTCAGGGTAGATGAACACCATGATTGAAAGAGATTGTGTACAGTTTTCTCCATCTACTTACCTCAGTCATGCCATAGCGTTCCAGAAGGCGATGGCCTGTAATAGTTTCCCACTGTTGCATAACAGGATAAGGGAGGGCAGAGGAACCACACATCTGGGAGAAAAATGAAATTTATTGTTGAGATACGTCACCATATCAATTAATGAAAGCCCTTCTAATAGCAGTTCCGAATGTTTAGAATCAAATTGCTAAAATTTAAATCCTATACTTCGACTTGATTGAAGCAGTCATTTCATTGAGATGGATAGAAGACCCATCCACTTTACCATGAGGCGCAGCTTCTTTGCAGCTGACGCTGATGTAGACTGTACATCAGGCTCCATTGCTTCATAACCTTGTATCAACCTTGTGTACATTGTAGGCACCTGAACATTAAAAATGAAACCTCTATAGCATGAATTCTTTTTGTTTACATAGTATGCGAAAGGAGCCCTTCCTAATTCTAAAATACATCAGAAACAATTTAGACATGATCCTAGAAGTGACAGCAGTATCAAGAATCACAAGAACGGTTCCCCATTTAATAACTTTCACGGAGTGCAGTAACCTAGAAAGAACTTAGCATATGACTTGGATATAATTACGGTAAGTTCTGCTTTAAAAGAGTCACGCTGCCACATTTTATTTACAGGAAAGAGATTATGCTTTATTGCAAAATAGTTTCTAAGCAAGACTACTTAGATTAAGCTGTGATACCGTCACCAATAATAAAGGATCAGATAAAAGATAAGAGATATACCCCTGTAAATACAGTCACTGCACTTTCACTCTTCGTTCCATCATTTGGATATGATTCACGCCATCTTTGCCAGATGCCACTGACACTAAATTTTGGCAAAAACTCCACCTTCATTGTGGGTAAAATTCATTAGAGACGAGGAAATAAGTGCGAACATTTTGGAATAGCAACATTGCCAAAGCTAAGATCTAATTTCATAACATCCTATCATAGGGAAAGGATACTTACAGTGGCACCCACATACAGAGGAGCCAGAAGGGCATTGAAAAGACCATGGACATGTGCCAAAACAACAGTTAAGGAAATTTGCATGATTTAGAACACTGAAGACACAACGCCACAAATGAAAAGCATGTGTACAATAAGCAGACAAATATTTGAATCAGACTGAAGTTGATGGATATGGTGCAACGGCAGACAATGCAAAAACTGATCGGAGGTAGAGTATTCCCAAGCTTCAGATAACATTTGGACCTGAAGATAAGAAGAGAGTTTAACATTAAGAAAAGAATTAAAGCTACTATGGCAAACCCATCTGATCAAAGTAGTTCGCTGAGGCGATACATGACATCATCTATGCTTATGGATCTTTGCTAGCAAGTTTAATGAGAATTGACTGAAGTTGCATAATCACAATCAGAAAAACATTGCCGTAAGCAATAAAGCATATTGATGGAATAATAAGGCATGTAGCACAAGTACCTGTGACAAGATACCTTGATGTGTATGAACAGCCCCTTTTGGCTTACCAGTTGTTCCACTAGTGTATATGATTAATGCTGCATCCTCACCTGCACAAAAGATACCAAACACTAACATACTTGCACCGGAGCAGTTGTCATGGAACACCACTTTATATTTAGACACAGAAAAGACAAATACGTGATATGGCTGATGAAACAACATTGTTATTCTTACCTGAGATATTTTTCGCCTCCAAATTTGTGCACTCATCTGATCCTCCACTTTCACCGTTAACATCAACCTCCTTGTCTGAGCCCATATTTGGGACAGAAGGAATGAGGGAAAATTGAGCCCCACTTTTAGAAGCAACTGTCTGCATAAGCTCCCGATGATCTTCAGTGCTAAGTACCACGGAAACATCCTGAACCATGAGTTATCATGACAAAAATTACTGATAAGAAATTAAATTATCAAATTAGGAGAAAAATCTTATAACATCGACCCCCTCCCCTCCAAAAAAAAAGGAGCTTACAACAGCGCGCCTTTAGACGACTGTAAAATGATAAATTAGATTACTAGAATCCTGTTTTATTTACAGCCATTTTAACTTTCTTTATGAAACTCATGAACTGCACACTGCAAAACTTCAATGAAAACAATCTAAACAAGATTTACAGAAGCCAATTTATCACAAGTTCATAACTAGCGAGAGACTAACAGTCTATCAATGCACTCTATCAGAATGTTACCTAACTCTAATGCATTTGAGGCTTTAAAGGGGCCAACCATTCAAGGATGCATAGAATAACTATCAAGCAATAGGTTAAGTCATGGATTCTTTAAGGCTTAATGACAAGGCAGAAAGAGTTCCTATTTTATCTTAAAAGAACATTCATAGAATATCATGGAAAACAAAACTAATGGGTTAGGTCATAGGATCAAAGCGAGACTGAAATCATATTCATTATCAATGCATCTGTGCAAGAAAAAAAGAAGGGAAACGTCAACAACAGTACCGCTGAGTTATAATTGAAATGGTTAACGTAATCATTCATAACTCTACTTTGAAGCTCATGTCAGAGACTCAGAGTCAATAGGAAACAAGCTGAATTTTGTAGTTTGGCCGTCACAAGGTGTCGTTGCAGGTACATTTATAAAGATAGGTTAAGTTTCAAAGACCACAGTATTGAGTTCTTGCCTGCTCTGGTCCAAGGATATGGCCCAAAGCTTGCGCTATGGTTGTGACTACATGCTACAGTGATTACACATTACAAGCTAAAATCTCAAATGTCATGCAATGCGCAGTCAATAAAGCATCCCAGTGCCCACACAATGTAAATCTCTCTTTAAAAATGTTTAAAAAGGAAGCAGTTTAGGAGCAAACCGAATCATTCATCACATGCAGGAGCTCAGCCTCGGGATAACTAAGTGCAAGAGGTACAGCTACTCTTCCACTTAACCAGGTCCCGAGCATACTTGCAACAAACTCAGCCGAAGGTTTTGCCATAATTCCCACTCGAGTTCCATCAGAAGATCCGCTGACTTTGGTGCCATCAAGTTGACCTCCCTCTGAAGTCTGAATAAGGGGTGGACCCACACCCAGATATTAAAAGGCCATTATCAGAAATTTTAATTGGAATAACAATGTACGCAGAAAAAGAAAACTTATACAGTCAGCAAAATTGCATGGACAAGGTATTGAAGTTATGAATAGCTAGGGAAGCACTCATCTAGTAATGAGTGAACAAAGATACAATTCATTACTTTAAAACAATTTAAATTAGTTGTTTACAATTTGCATTCAACTTACACTTCTTGAGTTGTTTGTTTGTAAAATACTAGCAATCCTTTGTGCAGATGAAAGGAGTTGATTAAAACTGTAACTCTTTCTATCAGCCCGTATAGCAGTACTACTGGCTGCAGAGCCCTGCCTAGCAATGGATCTGACTACCTCCATAATTGAACTCGAAGTAGATGCTGTAGAAGTTTTTTTTATAGAAGAAAAGGTCACCACAACGAATAAATTGAAATAACAGATTGACAATGTAAGACACATAGATAAATTTTAAACAACCACACACAAATGGCAGATTAAAATTGGAAGATAGCAGAAAGAAATGAGCTTCTAATCACGAATGCCTGGTGGAGATTGGAGAGTTACTAGCAGAAAATAAAAAACTGAACTTCTGCCATGAAAACTTAAAAAATCGTCACATTTAAACTAATGATGAATTAGCTGCCAATTTGTTCAATGGCCGTTCAAGCCATTTTGGATACTTTTCGGTAATGGACAACTAACTTATACATGCCATTCTCTGATATCCAGATCCTGAGGTCATTGCAGTGATCATCTGAACCTGATACTGACACTATCAATATGCAAACGGCAAAGGTCCTATTACCTTCCGAGTTACATAACATTAACATCTAACCACTGAACCACACCTTTCCACCATCTAAGCTTGATTATGCCTAAACATGGGATTACAACAGTAGCAAATCTTCCTATCCTTTTTTCGAATACTTACATCGTACACCCGGGTGTACCTTGCACCGTACACCCTCTTTGTTTCTTTCTCTTGTTTTAGGCTCAATACTTCATAAAACATTGAGGGCCCAATATTTAATCCATCTACTTTGAAAGCGAGTGTACGATGCAAGGTACACCCGGGGTGTATGATGTAATTTGCCCCTTTCTACATTCTTTTCAGCAATATACTATGTTATGCATGCTATATTGCTATGTAATGTAACCAAGCTTAAGCATCACTCTCCTAATAAAAACACCTAAATGCCACACACAATTCAAAATGTACACATATCAACATCACCAATTACAAAGAAAATACAGAAATTCATCAACAAAACACCTACATATATACCCAACATAACCACACACACCAAAACAAACCTTCCACAAATCCAATCACGACAATTTCAAAAACCCACTTCCAAACAACAATTTGAAAAATACCCAGATGAAAAAATCACCAAAATTCCCAACCCAACACACCCAGGCATTTCATCAAACACCTTCTACGCAAAAACATTAACACACTAAACCAACCGGAATTAAAGAGAGGAAAGCTTACTTGAGTAAGGGTGAGAGTAAGTTAGCCAAAGAGAGGAAATGGGTCGAGGAGAGAGAGTGGAGTAGAGGGATGATGGGCATGTTTTTATTATTACATGATGATGGTGATGATAATAATAATGGTGGTGGTGAAATTTGGTGAGGACTTTAAATGAGATCATTTATTATTAAGAATTTTTGTGTCCCACCAACCAATTACCAAACAAATAGGTAGATAGTGTCATGCTGTCATTTAATTTAAATGTTGATAAATTGGGATGGTCAGAAAATTTAATTAGCTGTGGTTTGGTTTTGGGTTGGGTAGTTATTAGTTGGGTTAGTATTTCCCGCCGTATTTTCATTCCTGCAGCAATTTATAGTTGAAGGGGTTTGAACTATTTGAGGCCTTTGGCAAGACTATTTATTTTTTACCCGATGAGTCATTAATGATTACGCGAGATGAGTCATTAATGATTACCCGAGAGCCATTAATAATCAGTCATATGAGTTCGCACAATTTTTTGTGGTATTTTATCTAGAGGATTTTGGTTGTTTGGTTCTTAGTGTTGTTATGGGTTCATGTGCTTTTTTTTTATGGAAATGGTTTCATGTGTTGTTTAACTGTTTAAGTAAATTATACTTTGGTCAAAGAAGAGGTTAAATTCGGAAAATGTTTGTGTATTTGAATTTACAAGTGAATTTCAAAAAAAGAAAAAAAAGTCAATTTTTGTGTGAGTGAGTAGAACAATGTAAAAGCGTAGGCTTTAAGAGCTGTGTGAGTGGAACGGCTAGAGGAGAAATAGAATTAGTCTATTTTTTTTTAAAGGTACATCATAATAGAATTGTTCTATTGGAAATAGTGAAATGAAGCACAAATCTTATCAAGAGAAATAAGAATACGGTGCAAGGTACCCCGGGTGTACGGTGTAAGTATTCATCAGATGCTTATAGGCACTTGTTGTGGCGTGGCTTCACCAATTGGTTTTCCCCTTGGCTCCAGCTTATCCCCTGCTGCCGTGTTGATTTCCGGTTTCAGCATTAGCCATGGCGTGCCCTCAGTTGGTAGACGTGCTAGTTCTACTGACGAGCAAGCTGCCGTTGAGTTTAAAAGACGACTACTTGATGATTGTATGAAGCCCTTGTTAATGGCGGCTAGCCGCTGGACATTTCTTGTTGTTCTGGTTTGAAAGGTTTGGCAAAACATGTTGACATCAACGAATTACAGTAATAGAAATTATAATATGCAACCAGAAAGAATGTTGTTCACTGACAATTTCTCTGTTGTATGTCTTCTGGACACCCCTACACTTAACATTTACATGAACTTTTTGTCCAAGCTGTTGGAGATTCTGGACTTCTTGTGCTTGCAACTTTTCAACAACACATGATAATGTACTTCCTGAATCTTTCTAAGTATGTCTTTACTCTCACAATTTCACACACCATACAACTTCCTAACAAAAAAATCTGACCACAAGAAGAAACAGTAGTAGCTTACAATACTGATTGCTCAATAGAAGCAGTGCAAACAGCTACCTCCCTTCACCTTTTTTTTCATTTTGGCAAACCTGTATGCACTTCTGAGGTCGCACACTGAGTAAACAAGCCGATGGAAAGGACTTCCCTGGCTTACAACCTGACTCCAAGAATCCAAAAACCAGATAGCATAGAATCATACAGACAAACAAAATACGAAAGCGAGAGAAAGCATCAAATGAATAATAGCTACTCAAACACCACTTGACCTGTCATAGAACATAAACAAGCAGGCTGATTTGTCCACAGTACTAAGAACGAGCTCTGACATACATTAAGAAATCCATCCATAATCGCTACTAATTAATACCTACTTGCAAAGCATTGTTTCAACAGAATGCAAAAGTCCTAGAATAACCAACACCTCAAAAGAACTACTGCACAGAGATCCACTCAATTAATCAGGAAACGAGGAGCAACCCAGAATGTTGAATAACCTTGTGATGATGGCTCTTTTTCCAGCTCATCATACGCCAAAGGGAAGACGCTGTGATCACTCAGATTGAAGATTCCATTGTCACAACCAGCATCATCTCTGTCGTCGCTGAAGTAAATACAGTTAGCTCTTATTCCAGGCACATCATCAGCCACAACTGAGAAGGACTGGTTCTTTCCAATAAAAAAGGACAACTTCTCCAAGTTTGTTACCCTTTCCAGCTTCACCATCGGAAAATCCACCTTATACACGTCAAAGTGCACAGTCTCGTAAGGGCGGAACCCATCAACACCACCACTACTATCAAAAGCTGATGCTATCCGATTCCTCTGAAAATGCCTCTTCAGCAACAGAAGATCACCCGTAGCAGTAGGGACGAGATAAAAATGAACTGCACTACGACTTTCACCCAAATCCTCCACTTTCGCATTTTTAGGCCTACTATCCTCCTTTGCAGCAGCCTCCAGGTCTTCAAAGATCTTTCCCATAGAAAACTCCAGGACTTTTTTTGACCTATGCTTCCTATTGCTTTCAAGGTCATATGCCTGTATCCCTGGATACAAGAACATGGTGTAGAACATATTACTTTTAGAAGAATAAACAGCTTGATGGAAATTGATACCCGGGTCATACTCCTCTTGTAACCCCACCCATTCACTACCACCAACACCATAACCATCACAATCACCACTCTGATTCCTACTTATAGGACAGTAAACAAGCCTCTCTTTCGTTCTTCCTTGGCTTGCAACCACAACAGATTCATTAAAAGACAGAGCCATGTTAGCAAACATGTCAGCAACAATCTCCTCAGTATGCTCTTTGTCCTCAGTCCAAAAGCTCTTCTCTGTGTGATGACAGTCGCACAGAGGCATCCTAATACCAACTATAGCACCTGTTTTACTGTCACGTTGGAAATCAAGCACAGAAGGCAATGTGGTAACAGAAGGCAACTGAATAACCTTGTTCGAGTATGGGTTCGACAACATTACTGAGCAGTCATCGGGATCAACGTACCCAAGCCAACCTCCAAGAGTCGAGCCAACGCACTTGGCAGAATTCGAAGCTTTCACGCACTTGCTCCGGTTCATCTTGACCAATTTGTTCTCCCCTGGGCTGTAAAACCTCTCTAGCTTATCTCCTGTAGCTTCGTCTATCTCGGGTTTGAGCATCAGCCATGGGGTGGCTTCATTAGGCAGACAGTCCACTATTACTGACGAGCATGCTGCTGTTGAGAAAAGACGACCAGATGATGGCAGGTAACTCTTACTAATACTGTTCTTGCTTATACTAATGGTAGAGCTAGCAAATTTCTTAAGACTTGTCCGCAACATCTTTACACCAAAGAAATACTGTAAGTTGGAAATATATAATTAAGGAATTAATACACATTTAGCCAGGGCTATCCAATTCAACAACCATGTTGATGACTTTTCTCATCACAGCAAGATAACCCAATTTCTCAAATTGATTCAAAACAAAGAAATATTAAGAAAGTTTGCAACTTTATGAATATTTCATACTGTACTTACAAAAAGATAACAACTTTAGCATTACAGCAGCATGAGAAACCAATATATCAGATTGATACAAAACAAAGAAATGTTAAGAAAGTTTACATCTCTATGATTAGATAAAAATGTACAAAACTTCCTTGATACTTATTTTTTTTCAAGATAATCCCTTGAATTATGTTGATCTTTGTATTTAGCCTCATTTGACCAAATTCAATCTTTTATAACCAAAATGCCCTCAAATAGTTTTTGTTTTTATATTTTTTTTAATGTTTTTTCCAATGCCATTAGTCCATTATCATTCATTCACACTCTTTTCCTAAACCCTTCATTTCTTCCCCCTATTTATATGGAGAATTATGGCAAAAAAACAAACTCTACTAAGGGTATTTTGGTCATAAGGGATGTGTACAACTTTTCTTATGATTATTTCATACTAACTGTCACATTTGTACCTTTTGTGGGCTGTTTCATAAGTTCATACAGACAAAGTTATAACATTTAACTTCTGTATTTTTCTCCTTTTTCTTATGATTATTCAATACTACTGTCACATTTGTGGGCTGGCTGTTAGATAGCTTCATACAGACAAAGTTGATGACTTTAAACATCTAGCAGAAAAACCCAAGTCATAAAATTGTTAAAAACAGAGATAAAATTGATTAAAGTTGACAACTTTATATTTCAAAATTCAAACTAGCAAAGCTCTGAACTTCATGCATATAATATATATAATAACTTTTCATAGTAAGAAAGATGACAACTTTAACAAGTTAACATCACAGCATGAGAATCCAATATGTCAGATTAGTAAAAAAAAGAAAGAAATGTTAAGAAAGGTGGTGACTTTATGACAATTTCAGCTAACAGTAAACAGTGTAACAAAGTAACATGTATGTAACTAAAACCAAAGAGATGACTGTAACAGTAAAAGAAAAAGGAAATAAAAAGAGTGAGGAGAAATGACCTTTGAATAATTCTACGGCTGAAGTGATGAATGATGAGTGATGACCTTGGTTGTGTGAAAGGGAAGGGTAAAAGTAAAAGGAAAGGCTGAAGAAGACTGGAGTTTCTGACAAACAAAGGAGAGGTTTTAAAAAGAAAGGGGTTTAAGATTTTTTACTGTCAGTAAGGCTGTCAGGAAATCTGGAATAGAAGAATAGAACTGTCTGTTAGTATTATCTGAATCTGATGGTATGGTCAGGGTTTAGAGTTTGGACATACATTTGGGCTTTTCTCAAGTCATGTAAGACTTGAGCCCCAAGCCTCCAAAGTCCAAACCCATGAAAACCCGTGTAGTCCCCTTCTTTTTTCCCTTTTCTTTTGTTTTTCTTCTCGGGAATATTTAATGCCATTTTGTGATTTCTTTCAATTTTTGTATTTTTTTTTGTTTTCAATACTTCACACTAGATTTTATTAAATTCAATTGCTCAAGTTAAGTTTAAATTTAATTCAACACATTTTAATAATTCCAAACAATGTATAGGTGTTAAAAAAATCGATTTTATTTTTTCAACTTTTTTAACATTGGCTGGAGAATTATTATAAGCTTTTCGGAAATTAAAAGCGGACTAGTATAATTACACTGTTTTTTTAATGAAAAGTTTAATTACACTATTATACATAGACTTGACAAAACTGACTCGAACCCATTGACTCTAAGCGAACCACCCGACTCGAAACTCAAAATAGACCCGATAGTTACAACCCCAAGTTTCATCCAAAATATAACTCGAGAGCCGATTTCACCCGAACCGAACTAAACATGATCCGAGATTTTCCAAGCAAATGTACTCAAAATGCATTTTTTACATCAAATATTTCAAAAATTAATAGACCCGAAAATGACTCGAACCAAAACAAACCCGGCCTAAACGCAACATGACCCAAAAAATAAGAAATTTAAATTGACCCAAACTGAATCGACCCAAACCAAAACCAAACAATTTGACCAGTTTGCCAGGTCTCACTTATACATAACTAACATAAGGGGCTTTAATACATCCGGACGAAGGAAAAAAACAAAATACCTAGTAAACCTTCAATACGACATCTCTTTTCCTAAAAAATTATAACACTAGTACAGAAAACGTTATTTACGCCCGGCTAAAGGCTAGCTCACGTCCGGTATGGTCCAGATTGGACAGGACGCGTATGCTCTGGACGTGAATAAAAATTATTATTCACGCCCGGTTCGGTTCCGGTTCACGGAAGCAAATGCTCTCGTATTTACCTCCGGTTTGCTCCAAAACTGTCATATTAAACCCAGATACTGTCATATTCACGTCCACTCGGCTACAAAATCGGACGTGAATACCCAGATATTCACGTCCATTTGGGCTAAAAAAAAAAAAAAGAAATATCAAAGTTCAGCTCTCAGATCAGATGTGCTTTGGGGTAAATAAAAAATAACAAAGATCTCACATCATAGATATGATCATTGATTTCACTGAATACAGAATAGCAATACAACCATTCATCAAACTATAACTCAACTATACACCAAAAAACTAACCCAACTAAACCAAAATTTTACTTTTACATACAAGATTCATTGGAGAATGGACATGAAGCTCAATACTACCTAACTACCTTGGCAGCATTCATTTTCGAAAAGCTCTTGTCAAAAAAGGTGAACAGATAAGCAAACATTATCTGGATGACCAGAATTTCCATCGCAGGAAAGTGTCGTCGTCCTGCCATAAGCAGGAATAGAGGAAGAGAAACCAACAATGTCTTGAGGACTTGTAGATGCCAACATGAAGATTGGTTTCAATCATCCTATAGAAGTAAAGAAGAGAAGCAAAAATGAAATTTAATGATGCTGTTGCATTAATCCTGGTAATCCCTATCATGATAACAATCTAACAGGTGAGTACCCAATTGCACAGACCAGTACGATCTTAGAGTGGAGTGGATGAATAATTGGACTTTATGTTACTAACGAATCATGCAATTGTATAAATACGTTACAGAAACTGATGCTAAATGCGCTGCTTGAACTTCAGTGACTGCACTGCTTTGCAGTACTTTCTACAACTTGATAAAAGAAGGCAATAAATTACTTAAGCCCCTATTGAAAGATACTACTATAATATTTGAGCAAGACAGATAATTAAAATTGTAACTAAATAGCAATCTGTTGGACAGAAGAAAGTTAGAGATGCAAACCTGGCAACCTGCAGTTCGACTTCGGAGACATTTTGAATAAGGTGCCAGTCTTCTCCAGTTTGTAGCCTGCATCTTTTAATCAAAACTGGGCATCTTCGAATTTGAAGCCGTTTCAAACTCTGGAGGTTAGAAAAGGATTGTGGAAGTGCCATCAAATTAGGGTAGTTTCCAATAATCCAATCACAAGATTAGAAAGCTTGCTGTCAACAGTCGAATTTGGCAAGGCTTTTAGATTATATAGATAATAGATGTAGAGTTCTTTCAGTCGGAACAGATCACCTGGTAGCGACTGCACTCTGGAGAGGCCTTCCAATGTCAAGAACTGGAGTGACATTGGTAGCAAAGGGGCTTCTCTTTCGTATTCCCTCAAATCTAACTCCTCACAGTGGAAGCAGATCAAGATACTTGAGCTCACGAATTCTGTAGCCCTCCCTTTGGAAGCAAACCTGTTAAGACATAAGGCAAGCAATAGATAAGCAAAACTTCTTAAGAAAATCGAATACAAATACCTAAACTTAGAGGACAAAGAGTAGCCTCAAACTAAAATTTTAGACCCAGCCATAACAATGACCTTGACAATACTTCATAGTCTCTAGCAAGACACAACATTCACTGATGCCAAGTAAAAAGAAATCCTAAAAAGCTCATATCAGAACCAGAAGCTTGAAAAGTAAGGCTACAACTCAGAGGAAGAATCACAAGCCGGGTGAAACTCAGAGGAAGAATCACAAGCCCGGTGATTACTAGAGGACATGAACCATAAAAATGCAAAAGATCAATCCCGATATACCAACAGCAGCTTGAGCAACAAACTTCAGTTAGGGGGAAATGCAGGAGTGATTAGAAAACGAGATACTACTAAAATAAATTTCATCCTGTAAAACTAACTCATATGCATGAGATACACTGAAAACCAACTTCTGCTAATTGTACATACATGCATATACACCTGAAACATCGAGCAGTTCAACCTGCAGCCAGAAATTCATCCACCGCTCACTATCTACTTTTGACTCGACAACGTCACTCCAACAAAATGCATCACAAATATCATTTATCCGATACTTAAAAAAACGTTCAGTAGTTATAAAAACAGACATTCCTGCAACCACATCACCAGTGCTCATATAACATAAGAATACTCCCTCCCCCTGTCAACAATGGCAACGCGAATGAAAACACGCAAGGTGCCGTCAAGGTCAAGCAAGAAGAACAGAAGGCAAACATGCCCATAAACTTACATATAGCCGAGTGCACATCATGTGCTACCCTCAACTGTTCAGTTTTATGAACTCAATTAAGAGTTCAGTTCGAACCTAGCAATCCCAGCCCAAACAAAGGGTCAACATAGGCAAGTGCATGGAATGCCAGCAACCTGCAACTTTTGCATTATTCGGTAAAATATGGAGAATGTCACAGAGAAATAATGCATCTTGTCCAGTTTTGAAAGAAAGAAAAAAAAATGAGAGATTCAAGCCAGAACAAAACATTACCAAAATTAGAACATAAGTTTGTAACTTTTAAATAACAATCAACTTATACCAACACTAGAACATGACAACTTTCTCCTGACCACCACGCATGAAAATATTATGTGCAAAGCAAAGCGGCTTTGGTGTCCCATAACCGTGTCTCATCTAGTGTGCCACTCAATCTCAACCGCACATAATTTGTTAATGCAATTTCTTTTAAATGCTTTAACAAATCACAAATGGTCAGGATTGAAGTGGCACACAAGATGGGACACGATTATGGGACACCAAAGCCCCACTGTGTACAAAGATTACGACTTTGACTAGAAATTCAGCATCACCACGCATAAAAATTTGGCATTGTAATACTTTCTGACTCTCTTACGCTGTCACTTCATTTCTGTCTTCATCTTGCTATGTTTACTGGTGATAACAAAGCATAATTGAGTTGGGTATGCTAAATTTCAATCAAATATTGAAACTTTCTGTGTATGGCTTATCTTAATTAGTAGTATTAACCATTATGTGCCATAAAGATTGGGACTTTCAATGGATATTCAACTTTGTTTGCATTCAGAAAATCTCATCTGTCCCTTTTTTTGTCTGTGTACCTGGGGTTGTCACTTCTTATTTGCTAAATTTGAGAAACATGACTTATGAATGTAATTTTTTTATAACAAAAACTCATTCTCATATTCCAATATATCAATACTTGTTTATAACAAAAACTCATTCTCATATTCCAATATAAAAACTTTCCCAACAGTTTTTACGAACATTCATCAGTACTTGCGTACTTTTATGACAGGTGCAAAATGCAAATAAAGCTTAAAAATCCGTTGATGTTCATTTAGTGCAAACGAAGCTTAAGAATCTATGTGATATACTTACCTTCAATGAAATTGGTGCGTGCATCTGTGGCAGATGCTCTACTCTAGTTGCAGCAGAATCAAATCTGTTTTTTGTAATATTTAACATGCTGAAAATAGGCTCAGTTGTCCAGGGACACAGACACGTCCCAATTCTCTTGAGTTCACCATCAACTGAGTAAACAGGATACGAAGACAAAAAGTGAAGAAACTACATACCATTCGTCTGATGTTGATGAATCATGACAATTGAACAACCCTCTGGACCAAGGAGTTGATCCTGTAGGAGCCTTGAGCCCTTGACCTTCAATTTTGTGGCTGCTTTTCGCGTTTAGTCCTTTAATCTTGCTAAGTCTCAGGTTTCACTTCAGGCTTTGGTGGAACAGACTCAATAGGCTCGACAACTGGCTGGATATTTCTGAATCACTATCGCTCAGCTCGGAACATTACTCATTTATCGGCAGGAAATGACTACTTTGGCACGTAGTATCAATCAGAATGATGGACAGTCTATTCTTCTATAATCTTGTCATAGAATAGCACTCTTGAGTCTAGAATAAATTCCTCTGCAGATACTGAAACTTCACATCTAGGAAAACTAGTCCTAGCTCTATCACTTTACCTGATCAGAGAGACCAATAAAAACTACTGCAAATAGTTTTGGCCTATGGCCAGATTAATCAAACCAGCCAGCGAAACGATGTCTGAGCTCTGTCTCAGAGAAGGGGGGGGGGGGTTAAGTGGTAAACCACAACAAGTTATTAAATGAGGAGATTTATCTATACTGTCATAATTTCTACCAGAGACCTGTCAAAAAAACCAAAGAATAATTCTAGCAAAGCATGAACTTGAAGGACTATCGGTAGTAGCTGAAAAAACAGATTGCCCAACATAATGCAAAACAGCAAACCTGCATTAACTTTTTTCTTTATTTTTGCAAAGCCTGCCTTCAGTCTCGACTTCTGGAGGTCGCACCAGCTAATTTCCTGATATCTAGAATCGAAATACCAGAAAGCATAGTAGCATACAGACAAGCAAAATACAGAAAGTGAGAGACTCGTCAGCTGAATAATTGCTACACAAACACCACATGACAATTCAGTCTTTCATAGAACATAAATAGGTCTGGTTTGTTCATAGTGCTAACGATACGAGCTCTAACATCCGTAGCAAAATCCCAGCGTTACAAAATAGCATCAAGTTTATTTCTACTCGCAGAGAATGCATTAGTCCTAGGAAGCGTGGAGTACCACTTCACAGATATCTCAATTGATTAGGAGGCGTGGAGCAACCCAGAACGGAGAATAATCCTGCAAAATTGGCACCTTTTCCGGGTCATCACATCCTAGAGGTACAACGCTATAATCACTTAGATTAAAGATTCCACTGGCATAGCCCCTGTCATTAGTGAAGTAAATACTGTTAGCCCTTATTCCAGGTACATCATCAACCGACATAGAAAATGATTGATTCCTTCCAACAAATAGAGCCATATTTCCTAAGTTGGTCACCCTTTCCAACTTTTGCTCCTCAAAATTAACCTTATAAAGGTCGAAATGCAAAGTCTCACAACTATCCCGATCCTCATCACAGCTATCCCCATCCTCATTATCTGACTGATTCATTTGGTAATGTCTCTTCAGCAACAATAGGTCTCCCGTAGAAAGAGGAACAAGATAATAGTTAATCACAGTTTTACTCTCCTCCACAGCTTCCAGTTTTTTGTTCTGAGGCCAATCCTCCTTTGTAGCCTCCTCCTTGAGGTTATCATAAATGGTTTTCACTGAAAACTGCAGAACCATTTTAGATCTATTTTTCCTATCGTTTTCCAGGTCATATGACTGTATCCCTGGATTCAAGAACATGGTGTAGAACATATTACTTTTAGAAGAATAAACAGCCTGATGGAAATTTATTCTAGGATCATAGTCCTCTTGCAACCCCACCCATTCTCCACCGCCATGACCATAACCATCACAATCACCACTCTGATTCTTAATAATAGGACAGTAAACAAGCCGCTCTCTCGTTTTTCCTTGGCTAGCAAGGACAACAGATACATTACTAGACAAAGCCATGTTGGCAAACATATCAGCAACAAGATTTCCGGTAATCTCGTCAGTCCAAAAGGTGTCATCTCTATGATGAAGGTCACACACAGGCATCTTCAAGCTAACCACAGCACCTGTTTG